>JABFDZ020000045.1:1784916-1797530 GCA_019775955.2 Pollimyrus isidori | reverse complement strand
GCGGCGCGGGGGGGGCGCGCCCGCCCGATGCATGATGTGGGAGGTGGAGGCCACTGAAAGAAGCAATTATGTAACAGGCGAGGAGGTGGGAGGGAGAGGAGGACGGTTCGTGGCGAGAAGAAGGAAGGTGAGAATTCAGTGATCGCAAAGCCTGTAAACCTACGGCACCGAGCTGGGAGGAAAGGATTTCATCAGGAGCATGTAGGAGCACCACCTACAGGAGAGGCGGTGGCGGTGCAGGAGGGAATAGCTCACCATCTCCTGCCGAATAGCAGTCAGACTCCCCCATTTCACTGCGGGCCCCAAAATCCAGGCTGTTAAATTCTAATTTACCCCCAGGGTTGCAGGCCGGCCCCAACTGTCACCCCCCCCCCCCCATGCCCCCTTTCTCCATCCAGCAAACACCTTCCAGATCACCCGGCAGCTAAAGGCACATGAGGGCAGTGTTTTTACCATGTGCCAGCTGAGGAACGGCACTGTGATCACGGCGGGGGCCAAGGACCACAGGGTCATCCTGTGGGACCATGACCTCAGCCCCGAGAGGGACATCGAGGTGGGCAGGCCGTCCCGCTCTGTATTCCCGTGTGAAAACAATAAAATACTGAATATGTGTACTGACATATTGTATTGGTGTCGTGGCCCTGGAGGTGCCTGAGCAATACGGAGCCGTCCGCGCCCTGGCTGAGGGGAAGGGGGAGCAGTTTTTGGTCGGCACGTCCCGCTGCTTCATTCTGAGGGGCACATTCAATGATGGCTTCCAAGTGGAGGTGCAGGTGAGGAGCAGGGGCAAGCCCCGGACTTCAGTTCCCAGAATCCATTGCTGCACCACTCCCATTGGGCGTCTTTGTGAAGGGAGGTCAGAGTGCCATTTCCAGTTGCTGTTCCGTGTTTTGTACCAATGCCGTGCTTGTGAGCTAACAGGGCTATGGGCCTCCTTCATCTTCCTCCTCCTCTCCTCAGGGTCACATAGATGAGCTGTGGGGCCTGGTCTCCCATCCTTTCAAGCAGCTCTTCCTCACCTGTGCTCAGGACAGACAAGTGTTCTTGTGGAACGCGGAGGACCACTGTCCAGAATGGAGCAGAGTCCTGGAAGTAAGCCACTCCCCCATATCCTCAACTGCAGTGCATGCTGGGGGCCCAGCAGTGTGCTATAAGTGTCCTGTTCATGTGTTTATGGGACAAATGAATCCTTCGGGCTTCTACCATGTTCAGCTGATTACTCCCCTTTGTTGTCAATATATCCTCTCTTCAGTCATTATTGTGGAACATGAGGTTTTTATTCTTTCAATTTCTGTGCAGAAATCTCTCCTGAATTAGTTTACTGCTCTATGCACGCCTTAACCTTGCGGTACTTTAATCAAATGCCAGGCCCTCCTATTCTTTCTCTCTCTTTCCCCTCTTCACTCATCCCTGTCTCTCTCTTTCTATCCTCCCCCTCTGTGCTAACCTTTTCTCTCTCCTTCCACTCTCCATTCATCTCTTTCTCTGTTGATGTCTTCCCCCTCTATGCTCATCCTTCTCTCTTTCCCTCCCCTCTCCGTTCGTCTCACTCTCTCACACCCTTCTTTCTCCCTGTCCTCCACCCAGGAAACAGGACACTGTGCAGATTTCCACCCCGGGGGTGCTGTCGTGGCCATTGGAAGTCACTTGGGAAAGTACGTCTGAGTCTCAGTACTGAGGGGGTTCACTTTTCTAGGCTTTCCTTGTGATTCCTGATCTATGACTCCAACGGTCCCTGTTCCCGTGGCAGGTGGTATGTCCTAGACGCAGAGACGAGGGACCTGGTCGCCATTCACACTGACGGGAGCGAGCAGCTGTCTGTCATTCGGTACTCCACAGGTAGGCGGCTCAGAGGAATCCTGTCCACAGAATCCTGTCCTGTCCCCTGATCTGCCCGCTTGCACATTTCTCACAATGCCCTGCTCTTTTGCTTCAGATGGCACGCTGCTGGCAGTGGGGTCACATGACACCTTTATTTACCTGTACACCGTGTCGGAGAATGGGAGGAGGTACAGCAGATACGGCAAATGCACTGTGAGTCACATTCAGCATCTGCTTTACTTAGACATATACTGCCACCTGCAGGTTCCCTCTGGCTGTTCAACCTCTCATCCGCTCTCTTATACACGTACAGAAGTTTAAATGTCACCGCCACTGTGGTGAGGGCCAACTGCTTAGGGCCCAATGACCACCAGGGCCCCGCCATCTAAATGGGAATGAAAGGGAAGGTGATAATGACACCTAAATTAGTCAAATTTTGCTCAGGGCCCTAGAAAAGCTTCTCATTCGCTTTCCACGTCATGAATCTGGTTATGTAACAAGATATTTACTGCTGCTATTTATGTTTTGTTCCCTCCTGACTGTTTTCCCCCTGCTGTTTGAACAGCCTTTACTGTGGTAAATATATAGCACATACGTTACACTTCCGTGGAGTGGAGTGTTTAATCTAGTCTGAGCAAAAATAACAGACCTGTTGACGGCAACATTAATCCTGTTGAACCATCTTCAGGTTGCCATGCGTTTGAGTAGATACAAAGAGTACCTGGATTGCCGGTCTGTGTAAAAAATGTTCTGGAAAATGAAGCCTGACATGGCACAGTGTTAGAGGCTGGTGTGTGGGGGCTGTTTCACACGCAGCACACCTCTGTAAGTGTGTGAAGGGGCTGAGATCTGAGAGTGAGAGTGTGGGAGTGTGAGAGTCTTCAGCTATGAGAAAATGCACAGATTCATGCTTCTGTGCCCATATATATGAAGCATTTCAGAATCACTCCTAGGAATCATACTACGAAGTCTGTCTAGGTTAGAGTTTGTCCTTGAGGTGTGAGAAGTAGCTGAACCCAGAAGGGTAACTTTCCCTCTGTTGTCTCGCTCTCCTACAGGGCCACTCCAGCTACATCACTCACCTTGACTGGTCCCTGGATAACAGATTCATCATGTCTAACTCTGGAGACTATGAAATCCTGTACTGTGAGTAGCCTTCCAGTAGGGGGCAGCAGTCTGTGCTGTCTCATCTGTTAGGTTCTCCAAGAACCCAGCCCTTAAGTCTGATTTCATGTGTTCAGCATATTCATGTGTTCAGCAAAAAGGTTTTGAATGTCTTCATGCCTTAAATACCTAGCTTCATCCTGCTATTCTTTCTTACATGATCCAGCTGCCCTGAGCTAATCTTTCCGCCTGCTTCTCTTTCCTTCATGTCCAGGGGACATCCCAAACAGTTGCAGGCTGATTAGGAACCGCTCAGAGTGTAAGGATGTGGACTGGGCCACGTACACGTGCGTGCTGGGATTCCATGTGTTTGGTACGTGTCCTCAGTGCTCCATCCTCTCGTACGTCGCTTTGCTGCCACCTGCTGGAGACTGGCATCTCACCATGAACGGCAGCATGCCAGGCAACAGTGAGGAGCTTTGTACTCTCCCCCTGTGATAATACCCCTGATTCCCGCTTTGCCCAGGGGTGTGGCCTGAGGGCTCGGATGGCACAGACATCAATGCCCTGGTCCGCTCTCACGGTCGGAGGCTCATCGCCCTGGCGGATGACTTCTGCAAAGTGCACCTCTTCCGGTACCCGTGCTCCCGGCCCAAGGTGAGCTGGCCCGTAACAGGAAGTACTGGCAACCTCCTCTGGTTGGCGCTTCAACTGCCCTGTGATGGGAATCATATGCAGAGTCGTTGCTGATGACAGGTTTTTTTCTGCCACACTCTTTGCTCGCAGGCCCCAAGCCATAAGTACAGTGCCCACAGCAGTCATGTGACCAACGTCAGCTTCCTGTGTAACGACAGCCACCTGCTGTCCACTGGGGGCAAAGACACCAGCATTATGCAGTGGCGCCTGATGGAGAAGACCCATCCCCTGGGCCCAGTGGAGGGCCTCTGCCTTGGACTGGGGGAGGGGATGAGCCATAATCCTGCCCCTTGGGGCAGAACCTTAGCATTCGCAACTGTAGACTCCACCCAGTTTGTGAGTGCAACCACACCCTCCGCGTTTGACCAGCAGAAACTCTCCCCCGGCACGCCGTCCACCTCCGGGAGCACGCTGAGCGCTGAGGACAGTCTGGAACAGCGCAGTGACGACACGACCACTCCTGTGGATGAGCACGCTCCCTCGCTGCCCTCCTAAAGATCCAAAGCTCCCCCTGGTGGCTGCTGTGTTACTGCAGCCAAGAGAGAGAGACAGACCTCATAGTCTCTTATTTTTGCTTATAAAAAGAACTGGAATCCTCCTGGTTTACTACGGCTTCAGATTAAAGAGTGTTTTACTTTTAAGATACCTGGATAAGTGAGGAAAGGATTGTAAAGAGTGTTATACGGAGCACACATAAATGGAGAGAAATGGGAGTTTTATTCATCATAAACATGCTGCAGTACCTGCACCCTCCTGCAGGTGTATCACTTTGATGGATGGGGAAGACGCCAGAGAGTGCCCCAACACTCTGACCAGGCTTGTCTTGGTAACATCACCAGGGGTGGGTCATAGGGGAAAAAAAAAAATACATTAATTTTAGTTCTGTGTTCAGTGTTTGTTTTTCATTGTTTTTGAGTTTGAATAGTGTCTGAAAGATTGGAAATGGGGAGGACTGGGGGTGTGATAAATCACCACATGCATGGCCGGACATCTAGCAGCTAGCTGCTGTCTCATGTTGCAGCATCATAATTCGCCTCGGTATGACAGGGGGCGCTGTTGCTTAAAGCTTCACTCTGATGTTGAGAACGGAGTGACGTCATCCTGGGAGAAGGGGGGAAGCAGAATTAGCACATGATTGCGTTCATCTGCCTGTATTAATGGCAGTAGCTGGTCAGGAATGTGACAGTGTAACTTAGGGTGTAATTTATTCAGAGTGAAGCAGGCCAGTGCTACTTGCAGACTCTGGGTGTTCAAGGACCCGAAATCTCAGGCAGAGACTCAGAGAGCACAGAGTCTCCCCCAGGTCAACTGCTGCCCCCACATGTACTTCCTGCCTGTTGGGGGCGGCGTCTGCGAGCTGCTGTGTTTGGGAGACATCAGTGTCAAGATTGGGGTTATTGATGACACCCAGTGAGGCGTAGTGACCCCTTCTATTGCGCATGAACTGTAACAGTGAGGAAGAGGAGAAAGAGGAAGGGCCCACCATAACATGGACTTTAGGTGCACAGTAATGACCAGAGTGAGGCCTGGACAGCAGATGCCAAAATAAAGTGTTTTAACATGACAATAACTTGTCTCTTGTTTTCCTTTAAAGGGATCATAACAGACCTGGCCAAGGAAATCTGACCTGGAAATTACAAATGGCTTCTCGGTGATTGGTTTCGATTTTATTATAATTGAAAACTTTGCATTTTTAAATGCTGTGGTTTTTTTTTTTTACCTTTTATTCTGCTCCGTTTTCCAATCGATCCAATGCTGTCTTAACAGAAGTTTTAAAATGGAAACGTGTCACACGGATATTGCTGTCACAACTAGACAACAGCTCTTGGAATTTGTATGTACTTTATGGCCCTGAGAAATATCTGCTAGATATAGACAAACACATTTTCTAAAGCATGGACTCCCAAACCCCATGGGGATCTATGGTCTGCCTGGGACCCAAACCCAAAATATATAATGAAATACCATAGCATGCTAACAATATAAAAAGATAAAAAGAAAAACAAATCTAAAAGTTAAACTATACAAACAGCATTCTTCAATTAAATATTTTGTTTTCAAATACTGGTTTTAATTTTATCATTTGTATTGCCGTTGATGACAATTAAGGCTCCCCTTTACAAACCCCTACATCTCTCAAACAACAAAACAGATACAATGGAACATCTCACATAACAATGACAGTGCAGATTAATTATTGATTCAGTATTGAACAATTATAACATCTTGCCCGTTTCCTCACCACCCACCCCAACCTTCCCCAGCCACACTAAAGCCTGAACTCTAAACGTATTTGCAACTCAACGTAAGCAATAAAGACATTTTCAAGTCTGATTTTTCCACACGAGAAACCGAATGACATTATCATATTCTCATAATGAACATTTGGTTAGTTCAACCCCCACCCCCCATGTTTAATCCAAAGTTAAGGTTCAACCCCAAAGTTAAATAATAATTACTCATCCTGGTGTGGGTGATTGGCCTGAGGATCAATCGTGCCATTTCCGGCAGCTTCCCCTTTCTCCACCCTTACTCAGCAGTGGTTCACATCCTGCTCCTTATACTAATATTTTTTATTTTGCTTGACTTATTGCTATCTGTATACAATCAACATACAATACGAATATAAATAATTCCCGTTTTCTCTATTCGTGTAGATAATAAACTGATAATAGACGACGATGCCGTGATGTTCTTAATAATTAATTTAGCATATTCCTGCTCTCTGGAATATCCCCTGTAGTTATGTACCTAAGAACAGATCAAAGCTGGCTTTGACTGAACAATGGTCATTGTAAGTATAAGCTCTTTTTAGAATTGGATGTATCCAGTACATTTGCACTTTTCTTTTTACTCTTTGTTCAAAAGAAAGAAGACAACTCGTCATCGATGCTGCTAGTTCTTGTCTCTAGCCGACAGATTCTTTTGGTATGCAAACTTTCCTCAATCTGCAGACACACAGTTAATGTGCTCTTGACACTAACTAACCCTGCGCTTACTCTTCCCCTATCAAAACACTGTCTCAAAGTTCTCCTCTTGAACTTGGAAAAACTCCTTTGCCCTGTCCTCATGCTGAGGGTGATTTGGGTCTATTCTGACAAGACACCTGACTGTATATACGAACTAAATTAAAATGACGACTAGAAACAGACCACTCTGGTTGGATAGAAACTATCCAATATGACCACAGTGACCAATCATTCGTAGCATCCTTTGTAGGGGTTTCTTGTTTCACGGTGGCGTGGAGAGATGCATTGCAACCACGTATTACAAATTAGGCTTTTCATGGTCAGTCGGTGACCCGTTTTTGATCGCAACCCATAGTTTTGGTACCCCAGGTCTAAAGTATTAACAAAACAAAAAAAGAAATCATTACACTTGATCATTTCAATACATCAACAACAAAATCCTACTCTCTGCACCCATATCTGACATGATATCTATTGTGTTAAAAAAAACAGCAGAAAAACCCCAACTGAACTTCCTACTGGGCGTACCAGTGTCAGAGTCAGCCTTACTGGCATACCAGTGTCAGAGTCAGCCTTACTGGCAAACCAGTGTCAGTCAGCCTTACTGGCAAACCAGTGTCAGTCAGCCTTACTGGCATACCAGTGTCAGTCAGCCTTACTGACATACCACTGTCAGAATCACCCTTACTGGCATACCACTGTCAGTCAGTCTTAATGGCTAGTATGACGTCACTGAGACAACATCCATATCATACATTTCCTATGACATCACTGCCACAGACACCCTTACTGGGCAGATCTTTAAGGCTCCAGGGTTACTGCCATCAACATTTGGACCAAGATAGAAATATGGAAACAGTCTCCCAGTGAATGTGCTTTTAAAGGTGTAGATGAGTGACATGTCAGCGGGGTTGAAGAAGGACACCTCCCCCCTGTCATAGTCCAGCTGCACTCTGATCCTCTGCGGTTTCCTCTCCAGTCTCAGGCGGGTTGGTGGTGAGGTACATGCTTCATACTTGTTGCTGTTCTTTAGATACAGAACCCAGAATCCATCCTCTGGGCTGTATTTTACGCCCCCCTTCCTGTTAACAGACTCTTTTGCGACCCCTACAGTCCACTCGGGTTTGTCCCCCACCTCCACCTCCCAGTTGTGTTTTCCTGAAGTAAACCCCTCAGATCCCAGCAGATCGGGATAACAGACCAGGCGCTCAGGGTTGTTTGGTAGCTGCTGTTTCATAGCAGTGTTTCTCACGCTGGTCAGATCATCGGACACTGAGAGCCAGGGGGATGCAGTGTTTGGGTCCAGAGTCACAGGAGCTGTGGGTTGAGATGCATTTGTATCTATTTCACTTCTCCGCTATAAGCAACTTGGGAAATGAGCTACATCCAAATAAGGCTTAAAGAATCAAAAATGACAAATATGATTATCATTAGCTGAGCACTGATCTTTTTTTTCTTCTGATCTATAGGTTTCATCCTCCCTTGTGCTGCCCTCATCGACTCTGATTCCAGAAAATACAGCGAGTCTCCTAGCTCACTGGCAGCAGGCATGCGGTCGACTCTGAAGTCCGACGTCACTGTGTCACTGCCATCACAAGATGTGACATTAAGATTTGTTACATACAGCCGCCCGCAGTGAGTCGTGTGACTCGTGTCTGTTACTGACCTTGGAATGTTGTCACTGTGCAGTAATCACACAATAACATGCTATGTCTTCCAGTTTTGTTCTTGTCTTTATCCAGCCCTCCTACCCTGAGCCGCTGCTTTGCAGGCCCCTGTCCATGTCATTTACCTGCATTAGACTAAGCAGCCTCTGGGTTACGCTAATTTGGATATTCACAAATGAAGATCTGCACACACACACTTTCAGTTTCCTAACCGAAAGTCCACCACACCCTCAGGATGCTGATATCGCCATTGCCATGTAACAGTGTTAAACATTTAACTCTAATCACTCTACACAGCTCTACATGTTTCACTAGATCAGCCACAGGCTCTAAATGGATTCATGCTTCTTAACTGAACTGTATTGCAGAGGTTACAGAGATTATGATTCATTAAATACTCTGACTGGGTTTATGTGATACAGATGCAGGTCCTCCTAAAGATCATAGAAGCATGCAAATCCTGAGATAAGACCCAGTCCAACCCAGAAGACGCTTAAAGTGAATTTGTGTTTGAGCTTTAACAGGTACTGAGTGCCTCTTTGTAACCTGTGAGCGCCTGCTCCTCAAATAGTCTCTGCACCACTGCAGTAAAGCATGCTATAGACATGATATAGGCTTAATATTGTACAGCCATTTCCATCAATACTCATTGTACCAGTGCTGCTAGGCTGAGCTTCCAGTGAGTTACAGTATAACCCACTCAGATACTGCTCTCTGCTTAATACAGCCATTTCCCCCAGTACTCACTGTACTGCACAGTCCCCAGCATCTTCTCCCAGACTCTGAACTTCAGAGAGCCCAGGTGTTTGGCCACATCTATCAGTTCCCCTGAAGCCAGCTCTGGGTCCTGCAGTGAGCACTGGGCTCTGCAAAGACAATGACAATGCTGCTGTGGGCTCTAAAACAGACCCTGTAAATGGCTGCTTTAGATAAAAGATAACACTATGGATAAATACCTGGTTTTCAAATCCTTGTAGTGCTGAATAATAAGGATAAAATCAATAATTAAATAAGAAAATTATGACAGTTGATGAAGAATAAATTTTACATGCCAGGATAAGTAATGCTAGATACCAGGGCTTAACCAAACCCAAGATTAACTAACTGGATTCTCTCATGGTCACCAAGCCCATCATTCTCATTGTTCATCTAAACTGCAGCTAGATCAACCTTTAAGAAGAAGATGTCTCCAGATTTCATCGTTGTCTCAGTATCTCTGATCTTCTCTGATATGGTGGAGACCTGTTTGGAGAGGTTCTCTATCTTATCCTTCATTCTCCTGCTCTTCTCCTTCTCTTCCACTCTCAGTATAGCCAGTCTGGCCTCCTCTTCCTCTCTCAGGAACTGGTGGAGTTTCTGAAATTCCTCCTTTATCCTTTTCTCAGTGTGCTGGAACTGACTCTTAATGTGAAAATATGTAAATTTAACACAACACTATTTTTTCACTTTGTGAGGATGAAATACTTTGTTTTGTCTACTTACCTTTAAGTGTTTCGCTGTTTTCTCATATTCTTGTTTAAATCTAATTATCTTTTCCAGCTTTTCATTTAATATGTTGAGTGCTGTTCTCAGTTCCTCCTAATATTAAACATCCAAAATCAAAATTAAAAATAATAATTATCCTGTACATTCTCAAGGAACGATACTTCAGTCTTAAGTGACTAAATCAAGTGGAATTAGACAACGCAAAATATTTCGTTAAACCCTATTAGCGCAACACATAGATGTTGTATTAAATCAAACCTAAGGATTTTTTTGCAGTATAATATAGTAATCTCCGCGTTTTGCCTGTAAAGCAGTTCAATGAACCAATTTATCCAACTAAAAACAGCACGACGCATCCTATTGGGGAATGGCAAAATCATTTACACAAACACTGGGTGAAATAAATTCGCTGTAGTGATATATAAAAACATACATACACACAAAAATACATTAATTTTAAATCAACGATCGTAAAAATCACGGTTCTACACCCATTGTGTAAACATTAGCTAAATCGAAATGTAAGGTGAAAATGGTGCATTTCAATGCTGGGAGTTGGCTATTTATAACTCCATAAACATGAATATTACCTTCATATCAAGCGCTGCCTCTTCCACGGGACGGAAATGATGGTTTCTGTGACCTTTCGATGTCTGACACACGACACAAATGGACTCCAGGTCATCCTCACAGAAGATCAGAAGTTTCTCTCCATGTAGACCGCAGTGAACTTCCATCATCACTGAAGTTTTTATTGAGGTGCAGTTTCGCCCTTATATTTTGTCTTTAAATACACTTCCACAGTATTGTGAGACCAGGCTGACAGGAATATCACTGATGGAGGACAACCTCCTGCATAATGGACACTCCCGAGAGCTCTTCCCTTCCCAGAACTTTTGCAGACAGACTCTACAAAACCTGATGTGAAAAAGAAAACTATAATTTTTAAGTTTTCTTGAATTTGTTTTATTGAATGCGTATAGCTAAAGACCACTAATAGGAACTTTTCATGTTAGCTATACTCAGGATGTAATGATACCTTTGAAAAATAACCCAGTTTTTACCGAAATAACCCAAATCATTATAATCATACTAACCATCATTCTATCTGTATGACTGCGGGATGTATTTACTCATTTCAGTAGCTACATGAATGTAAGGTTCTATACCTCTCTAAATATTTTTTCATTCAAAAACAACAACAGAGTACAGTCTATCCTGACATAAGCTATTTTATAAATAGGTAAACTCCGTTGTATACAGTGCAGGCGGTGCTTGCGGGCTGTGTGCCTTTAGAGTCGTCATACGTGTAGGGCGGGTTTGCTTCGCCTTTGCTTCGGAAAAAACGCAGAGAGGGGCGTGTTTTGTTATTATATTATTGTTATACAGTTAAGCGAACGCGGTGGCTTGGTCACAAATAAATACATTTTAAAAACATTAATGTTTAGTTTTAAAACAGTTTCCGTGGTGAATTGTTCCCTCCTGGATTTATAAGCGCGTCTCGCGCTCTGCAGTTTGCGGCTCAAATCTAATCTGGTCGAACTGCGTTTCTTTACAAAGTACATTAATATTATCTAAAACAACTGCAAAATATGTCTACTATGTTTAGCTGGTATTTATTATTTCAAATCCTAGAATCGTCCCTTATTCAATGACAACATGAAGACGTGAAGTCTGAGCAAGCAGCAGAGCTCCGGGCTGAGAGACGAGACTTCAGTGGTCATTTTAAGGAATGAGTTACAACTGACATACCTCTCAGACAAGCTTCAACCTTTCATTCAAGCCGTTCCCAGACTTCGCGATTCTAAATCAAATTGTTTATTTATTTAGAGAAATAGGCTACTTATATAATTTAACATTTGCGAAAATCCATTAAAATATATTTACACCGCGACCCGTCATGAAGTACATATAAGAGTATAGGTTTATATTGACATTATCCTCAAGCACGCAGCGCGTTCTGCAATTTATGCCAATCAGCACCTATCGCACAAATCTGATTGAACGTGCTGGTGGATTTTAAATGGCTTCTTGGATTGGTTGAATGTTCACTAGTTTTGCGCTAGCAGCTACGTATACAGACACGAGATCCGTTTTTATAGGATAATTCTACGACTCGGCCGGGAAATGTGATTGTGGGTCAGCACATTTATGCATTGCGTGAAGTAAGTAGGGGAACTGAACTCTTCTGGGATGGACAGAGAGATCGAAAAACAGTAGAAGCTGACAGCAAGGAGATGAGCAACGTGTAAGAGATAGAAGAAATCCTGCTTTGGGAAGTTTATTTCAGGAACTGAATAGACCGGAGAATCGAGGATACGGGAGCGTTCTCACTTTGACGGCGTTGTGCTGCCTCCTGCTGGATAAACTAAATATGACAGGCGATCTTGAGAGTTTCTGTCCTTGAAAGTTTAAGGTTGGGGCAAATTCTCGGGTGGTTGGTAAATAAACATTTAAAAAAATAATAAAAAAGACAGATAAAATGAAATCAGGCCAGGGAGCAGCAAACAACGTAACAACATCTGAAATAAAAATTATGTACAATAGTTATTCCTTAATTATGCAGAATTGCTTTGGGACATTTGTATGGGGTTCCATTAGTGCCAAAAATACGTCAATACGCATTTGTGCGTTCCATTTGTGCCAAAAACATGTCATTAGTACAACTGTCCACGTCGACTGAGCACGTGACAAAACATTAGTTTCTGACAAATGTATTTTGACAATGTCGATTGTTCACCCGACAAAACGTTTGTATGCCACAATTCAACTTTACATTGTACTTCTGTGGTCTTATATGGGGTTCCATTAGTGCCAAAAATATGTCGTCTTGGTTTGTCGTCTTCCTTGTCGTTTGACTGCGTCGTTTTGC
>JABFDZ020000045.1:1708707-1723652 GCA_019775955.2 Pollimyrus isidori | reverse complement strand
CCGGAGCAGAAGGTGGCGGTAATGCACCTATTTCGTTGGTTGCCAGCCGCCGTTAAAAGAAACCAAGAAGAAGAAGACCACTATGCTTGTATAAATTATAATTATTCTTTCTGGTTTTTGTTATGTATTAATCTAAATACATAATTTAATGTAAACAACCACAATTTGCCCTCTGAAGCCATCTTTGGGTCCTGTGTTGAGAATTTTTTTTACTGGGCCTAATCAGTGTTTTATTGAAAATTATCAACATTTAGTTGCTCGTCCAGTTCAGGTGGTTTGGACATCTGGTGCGGATGCCTCCTGGACGATTACCGGGAGAGGTTTTCCGCGCATGTCCTACAGGGAGGAGTCCCCGGGGCAGACCCAGGACTCGCTGGAGGGATTATATCTCTCAGCTGGCCTGGGAACGCTTCGGCGTCCTCCCCGAGGAGCTGGTGGAGGCAGCTGGGGAGAGGGAGGTCTGGGTGTCCCTCCTGAGGCTGCTACCCCCGCAACCCGAACCCCGGACAAGCGGTAGATAATGGATGGATGGATAGTTGCTCGACATGATGCTACAACAGGTCAACTACTTATTTCTTATGTCCATGAAGTTAATTTGGCTTCAAAAATTGAAACATACCACTTTGAAACATACCAAGTTCTACACTTAGAACTTTCCTTGTCTTAAGTTTTAATTTTTAAACAGAGAGAGGTTGGAGCGTTTATATACCGCAATCAACCAGATGTCACTGGTTTCCATCGCCTCCCCCACCGCTCAGATTGTTAATGCCCGGCTGATAATCTCCTTTGTTAAGATTTCAATCTTGACCATCATCCTAAAATCTTTCCAGTTGAAACCCAGAATTCTGGAAGTGCAAGCTGGACCTCAAACATGCCAATGATTTGACCCTAATAACGCAAAGTCTCTTAAAAGCATGCTGTTTGCATGTCCAGATCCCTGGCTTCACTAAACATCTTCATTTGTCCCTTAGTCCTTTCAGCTCCTCTACACTGGCTTCTGTGGTTTTATCTCGATTACATCTGACTTCTGTGACATCACACAATGGTAAAATCATAGTAACAGTCAATGCCAGCTGAGTGCATTTCTGCAGAACTGCTGCCAACTAATGATGGACAAAATGATGCTTCAATGATTGCTGTATTTTTTTGACCCCACTAGATGGCAATCTTGACCTGCTTTGGGGCATGCTTTGTGACCTTTTTTGAACAGACCACCTTCTATTGGGGTAAAAAAAAAGCAAATGGTTTAAGAATTCAAGTAATTTCATACATCAATGTAGATGGGTAAATGGTTAAAGCAGTACATCGTCACAATATAATTTTAATATAATTGCAGGTTTATTTAATGCATCCACCCAGATCTTCACCACCTATCCTGGTCAATCCCAGGCATCAAAGCACACTGGGCTGCCCCCCACCCTGGCACATACATACACACTATTCAGAGATGCCAGTCAGTCTGACGGCATGTATTTGGATGGGATGGGAAGACACATTACCCAAAGGAAATCCGTTACCCTTAGGGTGGGCTCAGGCTCTTGAAGATACATGGGACCCCCCCTGTAATTTGCGGAGAGGAGAAGAAATGGAATTCTTTTCTGGGTTTCTGGGGGATGCATCCCTGTTTCCATTCTTCCATCCATATCGTCATTCTCTGTCCAGCCTCAGATCAAACCCTCTCTCCATTCAGCTACCCAGGCCTGACTTGCATTCTTTGAATATTTTGTTTATGAACTTAAGTGGAAACGTGGTACAGATTCTGTCCTGAGCTAATAACAAATACCCCCCCCCCCAGCAAGCCCTCAAACTGGACACCAGCATCTGTCTTTCAATGAAGCTATGAAATTAGCTTTTTTTATTGTTATGCTGCCAACGGTTTAATTGGGAGTCGGAACACGTAAGCCATGACCTTTATTTATGACTTTATAATAGAAAAGTGCTAAGTGCCTTTGCTGAGATTTAAGAGTGAGGTTGTGGGGATGAAGAGAAGTTTGGAAGGTTATTCGATGTGTGGAGAGATATTGCAAGGTATTCATTGAATCTGCTGTATCAAGTCAACCTTAATGTGCACACAGAACTAGAGATTCGCCTGTATGTTTTCTATTTTGCATGGAATTAACCATTCTTATTAATTAGAATAAAACGGGGGTCTCCAACTCCGGTCCTGGAGTGCTAGTATCTAGTAGGTTTTCTATCCTACCTGGTTTCTGATGAGCCACACTAGTTCTCAGGTAAATACTAGGAGCAGGTGTGGGTCATCAGAAGGCAAGTAGGATAGAAACGTTACTGGATAGTAGCTCTACAAGACCGGAGTTGGTGACCCCTGGAATACAACATATTGAAAAGGATCCCTCATCATGTGAAAAGTCTTCCATATAAATTTATTCATTTTTTATAAGAACCAGAATTTTAAAATTGTAAAATAATTTGCGCCAGGTCTCTAATAACCTCATGCATACTTCATACGTTCATTTGTTATTGATAGAAGACAGAAACAAGCAGAAATGAACAAAGACGATACATATAACTACCTGATGTTTTCGTATGAGCTGAATACCTTAAACAAACTAACAAATAGTTTGTTCATGTGCACGATGAATCCTCTGATTCCACAAGTGCAAGGTATGGTGTCCCACAAGGGTCTGTCCTGAGCCCACTACTGTTCACTTTATATGTGCTGCCCCTTGGTGAAATTGATAGGAAACATAGTGTGAGTTTTCATTGTTATGCACACGACACACAGCTGTTCTGTACAGTTCTGTTAAAATAGATGAACTTCCTCAGCTGTCAAGGATTGTGAATGCTTGGCTGAAGTTAGGAGGTGGGTGACCAGTAACTTCCTTCTCTTCAATCCTGACAAAACACAGGTGTTACTACTGGGCCCGAGGATAGGTCAGGGTGTTCTTGAAATAAAGGTCAACAGTTGCCTAGTCAATGTGAGCATAATAGTTAAAGCCTTGGTATCACTACAAATTTCTTGTCTCTGCATGCTCACATAAATAACTTAGTTAAAACAGCTTTCTTCCATCTGAGGAATACTGCAAAACTCTGGTTAGCGGTAGGGCTTCCTCTGCTGCCCCCTGGAGGATGGGCTCCCCCTTTGGGTCTGTTTATGGTTAGGGCTTCCTCTGCTGCCCCCTGGAGGATGGGAGCAGAGGGATTCCCCTCTAGGTCTGGTTCCTCCCAAGGTTTCTTTCTTCTACTGAGTTTTTCCTTGCCACTCTGGCTTGCTCACTGGGGCTTTGGGAGGGGAAAATGTAAAGCACCTTGAGACAATGTAATGTTATGAAAATGTGCTATAAATATTTAACTGAATTGAATTGCATTAAATGAAATTGAATTGAAATAAAATAGCTAAATTGACTAAAGGGGACATGTAAACACTAAATACATATGCTATTCATTGCTTCCTGTGGGACAAAAATGCTCAGAAAGTAAAATTAAAGAAAGAATAAATCACTGCAAATAGGAATAACAAAGGGTGACTGAATGCAACCAGAAAATAATTCCCTCGCACCACATGAAAAGTTTTTCTGCCTAATATTGCCTGAAAATGATCCTCAGGAAATTCAGGAAATCTTGGTCAAGCATTTTACCATATCACCCACTCCCCTGAGAAATGCCATTCTTTCCTCTTCAGTGGGGCCCCCATTCAGAAGCAGTAGCCGATTTCTAATCATATGGCTGCTTTACTAAAATATAAACACCGAAAATTGAAAAATACTGTAAGATAAAGGTAAATATTGGAATTGAGCAAGTAGTGAAACTGCTAAAGTAACTGGCAGCATGTTTGGCAGCATGTGACACATTTGTTTTAGTTCAGATGCTGAATGACAGAAAAGTGACATTCACAGCTATGAGTAAAAATGACGTTCGTATGACATGCTGTGTGCTGGGTGAGAAGCCCTTTGACTGGTAGGAGATTACGGCAGCTAGAGCTGCATACAGTATGTGCTCACATACCAGGCATGTTAATCATGGCACAAAAGACTGATTCAGCTTTTGCCAATTCCTCAGAGAACACCTGACGCAGTATAGTGAAACATAAACAAATCTTTAAAGCTACAAAAATGATTTTGCACGCTATAAACCGTGTGTCACAAGGCGGATTTTATGAAACCAGTTCATTGTCACTATAACTGGCCTCGTAAATTCTGACTTCCTAGTTGGAAATTTCAACTGGAATCCTCCCTCAAGTTGAAATTCTGGCTCGTGAACTTGGAGGAATCGAAATGACCCCGAGCTCAGAATTCAAAATGGCTGCATATAAAATATCAACAGAAGTTAAAGCTGTAGTTTTATACCGGTTATTAATGGTTACGTCTTATTTGCGGCTGAAATTAAATGTATGGTCATACACACAGTGCTGTGCAACCGCTATCTGTGGATGTGTTGCTGCGCAAAATACAGCGTAATGTGTTATTATCCACTGGTATTGCTAACAACAACTAACACTTAACTGGGCTGGAACTGGGGCCTTTTCCATTAAATAAGATTTCTTGCTTAAGCAGTGAACTTATCGGATTTACGGTAGTCAGGCTAAATGTAAATTAAGGCAAAGGCCATTTAAATTCGGGTAAATTAGATCCAACAAGTTGTCCAAGTAAGCAAGAAATCCTTATCTTTGAAATAGGTATCTGGTATTGCTAAATGGCTTTCCAATCTTCCGTACTGGAACGCTGTTAAGTTGTGTGTGATGTCATTCCCAGTTCCAAGTTTCAACCACTGAGGCAAATGGAAGACAGCAGTAGTGCCTATTCCTTCTGTGATTGGCCGGCATCTTGTGCAGGGATGCCCTCTGCCTCCTGGGTGGGATTCCAGGTCCCCTCGGACCCAGTACTGGATAAGTACCATCCAGAGGCACCACTAGAGTTCAAAACTTTTTAGGGCCCCTGCCACCTAAAAGCCCAAAAAATCATCCTAAGTGAAACCCCCCCGCCCCCCCAACCCCTTGAACCCCCTGTGGTGTCCCTAGTTCCAGTTCTTCCATTCTTATCGACAGCTGGAAATGAGAAGAGCTTGAGGTAAGATGCTGTTCCTCCTTTTCGGCACTCGGGGTCACCCTTTCCCCACTAGCTGTTGTGTTTTTTTTTTATTATTCTTTGGTCTGGCAAGCAGTCAGCTGCTGAATAACTGGTGATTTAGTGCTATTTGTTTAAAGACAGCAGCTTTTCACAAGCTGCTATATGATCTGGGTGAAACATAAAAACAGTAATGAGGCAGCTTTTAGCTATTTTGCTGCAAAACTATGAATCACACTACCAGAAGGCACCAGAAAAGGAGGGTCACTCCGTGCTTTTAAAAAGTTATTGAAGACACATCTTTGTTCTATTGCCATTTTAATCAGTATGCAGTGTTTTAGGATACTAATGTACCTCAAATGATACAAGACTGTTTGTCATAGTCCATTTCTGTACCTTACATTAATAAAATTCCGAGGATAAGACACACAGTCTGTAAATCCATCTCAGGCACAACTCCAATATCGCCTGTGGCTCTACTTAGGACTACTTTAGTTAACTTGGCACAATATCAACTCCCAGACCATGCAACTTTGACAGAAATTATTCAACACCTTAGGCAGTTATCAAAGCTCTTTTTAAAAAGCCCAACCTGGATGCCTCAGTAGCAAGTAGGCTTAAATCAAACCTACCTTTGTTATGAAAAATAATTGAAAACGTTACTTTTCAGCAACTTAATTCTTTCACGGTGAAAAACAAATACTTCAATGCAGTGTGGATTTCAACCACCCCAAAGCACAGAGGCTGCACTTGTTAAGGTGTTAACTTACATTCATCTAAGCAGTGATGAATGAAAAATCTGCTTTGGTATGGCTGAATCTTAGTGCTGTGTTTGATATGGTTGTGCCCAGTAATCTTGACCGTTAGATACATTCTGGCACGGTGTTGAATTAGTTTAAATAATATTTAGAAGACTGGGACTACTTTGTGTCAATAGGTAATTATGAACAAAAATCACTTGTGACGTTCCTCAAGGGTCCATTCTGTAATATTATTACTAGTGTACAATGTACTAAATGGTCTTGGGCCCAAATACATTTCTGATTTCCTTGAACATTGTGAAGCATCCAGACCCCAGGGGGCATCTGGGAAAGGTTTATTCAATGTTCCCAGAAAGAAGATGAAGCACAGTGAAGCAGCGTTCACTGTCTACTGTCTGTGCTCCCAGTCTGTGCATCAAGCTTCCTGCAGACTTTAACTGTTGGCTCATTTAAATCAGGGCCTAAAACATTAGTTTGCTGCAACTATTTATTTCTTTGTTTGCTTTTTACACTCCTCATTTGAATGCCTTTTATCGAAATGTATTCTTCTGCCTTCATAAAGCACTTTGAACTGCCTTGTGTCTGAATTGCTGTATAAATAAACTTCCGTCACCTAAGAATGTACACTTACCTGCAGCTAAGGTACAGCCGACGTATGTGAGAACAGCCCCAGTGGTATGTAACTACCTTCAAAGGTACAGAGGGGTATTTTTTTCTGACAGTGCGTGAAGCACTTTGAGCTGCATTTCATGTATATAAAGTTCCATGTAAACAATGACTATTATTACATTGTTACCCCCTTGAGGTGTTTGAGAAGCAGATTCTGTCTCAGGCCGCCTTTGTGCGCCGCCTGTGCAGTGACTGTGTGCAGTGACTGTGTGCAGTAAGAGTGTGCAGTGCCAGTGTGACCCTCATTTATCCCTCTGTCTCTCTCATCTCTCTGAGTAAGTCCCTCAGCTCCGTGGCACTGAGAGCTGTCTAAACCACAGTGCCCTGCGTACCACCCCTCCCCCCCCCCCAAACTGTCATCAAACTCCTCTTCACGATGCTGTTGACACAGGTCCCTGAGCTTTGTTCTGTCATGGATACATATGACTGGCTTAGGCCCCAGAGGATGGGGTGGGTTGGGGGGGGGGGGTATTCCAGCAGGACATTCCTGGACACAGGGATTCTGCGGCCCTGGAGCTCATCCTGTGTCCGCCCCCCCAGCCGACACACTCATCCTTGAGGCGTGGTGACCCGGAGTGGAATTCCCCTAAGTCACCATGGCGTCCCGTCCACGAATAGGAGCTGCCCTGTCAGTAACACTGGCTGCCCCTGTGGTTCTCCGGCGGGCAGCCAGCCTGCTTGTTACAGCTGTCTTATTGCCCTCCAAAGCTCCGGCACTTGGGAAGTGCGACGGAAGCCAGACTTCCAGACCTCTTTTTTTCTCTCGTCTTTTTCGGTTGTGGTTTCTATTTTTTCCACTTGTTTTTTTTCCTCTTTTTTTCACCCTAAATGTAACGACAATCTCATGTTCATGTGTAAAGTGTAATTTGTGTCCTGCCAGTCTGTGATAATTGCAATCCTACATAAAAACAAATGGGCCCTTTCTCCTGCATGGAGCCTCTTTGCCATGAAATGGTTATTAAAAGTGCAGGATTTGACCAGTCATTGTGTGGAGAGCGTGACCCTTCTCGGCCCTCATGAACAGCGGCCATTTCCACCTGCCGCGTCACGCATTCGGACGCCAGTGCATCGCGCTGACTTAGCGGGCAGCACCGCTGCCTCGCCACTCCGGCTTGGCCTTTCATTCCCAGTTTCCTTTTTTCTCTAAGGCCTAGTTGAGTAGGTGGCTCAAACCTGCCCTTAACTTGACTGAATGTGTGGTCACTTTGTCATTCCATGATTGCCTGTTAGCAAACTTAATTGATTGCCGGAGATTCTGTGAGTGGCCTCGCGCTTTGGTGTCTGCTAGCAATCTCGTCCGGTTGTTGTACAATCTGTTAACGGCCTGATGCTTCTGGTGTCTGCTAGCAATCTCGTCCGGTTGTTGTACAATCTGTTAGCAGCCTGATGCTTCTGGTGTCTGCTAGCAATCTCGTCCGGTTGTTGTACAATCTGTTAGCGGCCTGATGCTTCTGGTGTCTGCTAGCAATCTCGTCCGGTTGTTGTACAATCTGTTAGCGGCCTGATGCTTCTGGTGTCTGCTAGCAATCTCGTCCGGTTGTTGTACAATCTGTTAGCGGCCTGACCTTGGTGTCTCAGCACTGCACTAGCTGTTCGCTAGTACATTAGTGACCTGGCTGCCCACATGTAAGTAATTTGTTTGTCTGCACGTATGTTAACAATCAAACATCTGCTTCTCCCACACATACTACTGTACCCAGTTCATATATAATTGTTTGAAGTAAGTCACACCACACAATATAATGCATATGCCTTGTTATAAATGCTGCTCTTCAAGGTTGTAATCTAGTTGCAGCCAAGTTGACCAATCAGCAACTGGAAATCAAATTGGCCTATCCAATTACAACCTTGCTATCAAGATGCCATGTCCAATCACGTTTGTTTTTAATGATTTAAGGCATTTCTGAGACCTGAGTGACGTTTACCTGGCTGTTCTTGGGTTACTGCCTGCTGTTATTGATCCCTGTGGACTTTCCCTCCTAAACCCCAGCTGGTGTCACCATTTCACAGGCAGTGGTTTTATTGGCAGAGAAACAACAATAAAACATCGACTGACAGTGTGAGCTATGAAGGTTTCTCACCAATATTTGGTCTAGTACCCCTTGATCTGGTCCTTTGCAGACTCGTAATTGGACCTCAGGAATTACAGGGCTCAGTTCTTATTTGAGAACTCCTAGTAAATCATGTACAAGGTTTAAAAAAACAAGGACATGACAGAGGTTCTGAGGGACACGGGTCAGCCTGGAATCAGCTGGATGTCATCAGTGTGCCACCAAGGGGATTCTCTGCTGTTTAAGGGCGTAAGGGGTCTGTGCACTCATGGCTCTGTCCAGCTGACTCAGGTTGGCTTCTAGTCTGGGTTCTGTTGTTGTATCTCCATGTCCAGGTAGATTCCCTCATCCTGGTTCTGGCTGGTCATATTTTGTTCCTTAATTTTATTTTTCTTATCATATATCAAAGTTGTGGTAGGATTTGTGCAAACAGGCTCTGTTGAGAACCTCAGACCAAAGTAGCTCTTGGCTTCGGCGAACCAGGCATCCTGTCAAACAGAACAGTCCTGTTGTTGGGTCTCTGGAGACGAGCTCAGTGAAGAAGAGCATGGCAGCTCTTCTCTGGAAAGCACACGCGTGTTTTAGTCATAAGAGGTTCTTGCCAGTAGCCAGCTTGCTGGGGACACCCTCGTACATCCTACACGACACACCAAACCACTGAAATGGATTCATCCAATGGTTTAAAAACGGAAACAAACCCAGCAAAAAATGGCCTTGGAGAGCTTGAATTCATTCTGGGATTAATTAGAGGTAATTAAATGTGAACTGGGTTTTGTGGATGCCGGCATCCGCCTCATTACAGGCTGTTGCAACTTCTTGGGTTTTCAGTGTTCCAGAAGTTTCTTCAGATTTATGCGCCGCTCTGCTATCCCGGGATCCATATGCATTGGTGCTGGCCTTGGATTTACGATACTTCCGTGCTATTTTTAGGCATATTTACTTCAGTGGGTTTTTTTTTTCTTCCTCGGTCTTCAATGTGTGTCTTTCCCAGACAGAAAGAAAACACCAGCTGAAGCTTTCTGCTGGGAGCTGTGTAAAGCTGACGGGCCTCACTCAGCGTTTGTACATCAAAGACAGGACGTCGGAGGTGTTACTCTCACCGGGGAGAGGGTGACAAGATCGACGGCTTGGAGCTGTTAGTGACGTCATTATCCTGTTGTCAGGGAAATGTCCCCCAGCCTTTTATCTCCCCAGTTTTTGTTTCTCAGTTCTCTTGGGAGGAGAAATGTTTTGATATGTCAAATTTTGCACCCCCAACGCCCAGCTTCTGATGTCAGTTCACTTAGCCTGCTCAGCTGAATCCAGAGTAAAAATGATCAGAGGAAAAATTAGCAGTAACATAAATACTAACAATCTGAGGGGAGAGAAAGAATGAGAGATAGCTGCACGTTTCTGCTTCTGTGAACGGACTTGTCGCTCAGGCCTTGACTGTGTGCTAAGTTGGGCGGCTGGGGTGTGTCACTTTAGGGTGAGGCGGTGGCCACATTGTGTCATTGGTACTTTGTCATAGTTGGCTGCAGAGGGACCCTCAGTGACTTACAAATGTAAGATGCGAGTCATTCATTTTAGGGCATCTGTGGCTGTGTGGGTTAGGACTCCAGTGCCTGTGATCGGAAGGGTGCCGGTTCGTATCCCAGTGTGGACAGAGTGAGGCCACCATTGGGGCCCTGAGCATGACCCTAATCCGCCAGTTGTTCCAGTTAAGGGGTGACCCTATTCTTACAAATGGACATCACTTCAGATAAATTAGTATAGCTGAATGTCAATGACAGGTTTCGAGGACCGAGTGGTCACAGTGATCACACAGGCCCGTCAGTGAGGCCCATCAGTGAGGCCCAGTGAGGCCAAGTGAGGCCCTGGTTCCCACAGCCCCGCTCTGTAGGAACACAGTAATCTGGGGAGGGGAGGCTGGTGTTTGCGGACAGAGCCGTGGGTCAGGTAAGTGTGCGAGTGTGTGCGCTGGCTTGTGTGCACTGCCCGCTGGGTGCGGCCTTGTCTGCGCGGGGAGTGCCCGTGGCGGCGCCCCCCCCCCCCCAGCCCAGGATTTAATGAAAGGCCTCCACACTGTAGCTGGGGCTGCGAAGGCAGGTTTGAACTCTACTGCCCCAGCTGTGTAACAAAAAAAAAAAACAGAAAAACAAATCTGGGGGAGGAGAGGTGATTGCATCATTAGGGATGTTGTTTTCATCTTAAAATAAAACACTTTTGATATATTACCCATCTTTTGGGTAATTAGTGTAATTCACTTCTTATGACTCATGCATATTAAGCCTAATTTTTTTTAAGTCGCTTGGCTACAAAAACAAAATAAAATACATACACTCTGCTCATTTTGAAAGAGTAGTTTTATACTCTCATATCTTCTTCCTTCTTTCGCTTCTCCAAACACGTTTGCTTGCAGATGAGCTGCGTGTGTTTTTTTGTCTCGGTAAAGTCCCGGCCTCGGTCGGCATGCCGACAGCCCGTTGTGATGTCACAGTGCGCTTCAGTTCTGACTCAGCCACACGTGATGCCACTTACTTGGCCTGCGGTGAGCCCATGACAGACACACCCACATCTCTGAGACAGGCGGGCGCAGGGTACGTGCGATGACACCCGAACCCAGAGCTCCGAAATCGACGCTGACCCCGCAGAAGGATAAGCTTTGGGCTACCGTCTGTCAAACCCAATACCAATCTTGTGGCCCCAAAGCAGAATTACTAGGCTGGTCTCTGCCCGCAGATGGAATGCTGATTTCTCACAAACGCCCGAGCCTGTCCATTTGAGGAGGCGCGGACACCATCCTGCAGGACAAAATGTATGAGGGGAAAGTCAAGGATAAACGAAAAAAGACCGAGGGAAGCACTCTAGTGCGGAATAACCTGCTGCCCCCCCCCCATTTTGCTTGTATGTAGGCTGGATTTGGGGTGTGAGGCAGTGAGATCTGTCAGAATGGGCTGTGTGTCACTGTGACACAGCTCTGCAGCTGGAGCAGTGAGGGAGCCACACCCTGGGCCTCCGAAACAGGAAGTGGAGGTTAAATTGAGCCTGGGCGAGGCAGCGCGAGAGGAGCGTAGAGGAGAGGACAAGCGGAAACCACACGCACGCCTGGGGCTGCTCTGGGCCGCGGGGAGGCCCAGCAGGTGTGCCCCCCCTCTTTACTGGGGCGCGCCAGCAGAGCAGGCCTGTCTGGATCTTGCCTAGAACTGGGGGGGGTTCAGGCAGTTACAGCCCATCTTGACTGTTTTCCAGCATGCTCTCCCACTCCAAGTGATGTTCTCTGTTTTCAGTCCCAGAGGAAGCTTGGCATGAGCTGTGACCCCCTCCACACAAATGCAGGCCAAATCCTCCCAAGCGCTGATTCCTACCCACAATGCTGTGCGTGCCTTGCCAGGACACACACGAGAACTCATTCTCACTTCCTAATGCAATCAGTCCAATTTCCTCAAAGCCAGATTTAATCTTGACTACTGTGTTTCATTTTATGTTTTCCAGTTTAAACCCACGCTCAGCTTTATCGGCAGCGATACCCAGTTCATCGAGCCATAAAACGTGAAGCATATTGGCAGTTTCAGTGTCTGAGTGATTCCAACAGCCAGTTGGTGGCTGGCTGAGACCCAGGCAGACATGTGACTGCAGGAGCTGGCCTGGGAACTGAAGGTCCGGGCAGGAAGTCACAGAGGCCAGTCTCTGTTGGGTCTGAGGCGCAGACTGAAGTCTGGTGGGGGGGAGGTGGGCAGCTTTTTGATCTTGTGGAACAGAAGTGTCGAGATGACACCCACAGCCTTTGAAATGCAGATGGGACAATAGAGGGGAAGGGAGGGGGGTTTAAAGATTTCAAGCCATCAGTGTTGGGGGGAAGAGGGGGTGTCCTTTCATTTCTCACCTGTCACTCATATACAGTATTATCAGTTAAATCTTAGTAAGATTAACTCACAGGGGGAAATCCTGGTGCATACAGCAGCATATGCACAGTGCCAAACAGACATGGTGCAGAGACAGCACACATAAAGTGACCATAGTGTAAACAGGTAAAGTGGTGCCTGTTAATAATAGACACGCTATTAATGCACATGGGGAACCTGCTCTCACCAGGTGTGAGCAAACTAGCCACAAAAGGCAGCCATCTGTTGCAGCACCCAGGGAGCTGGCAGTTAAGGGCTTTGCTCATGGTACCAACTTCAGGACCAGATTTGAACCAGCAACCTTCCTATTACAGGCAAAGAGGCTTAGCAAGCAGGCGGCTGCCCTTCATGGACAATTTACTCCACAAAGAGCAAGTCAGGGAGGTGTGAAAACAATCTCCCCACAGGAATTAATAAAGTATCAATGGTCTGTGGGGTGATGGTGGGGCTACTGTTCAGCAACTAGAGGGTTGCAGGTTTGAGCCCCAGTTTCTCCTGATCCCCTTGAAGTGCCTTTGAGCAGGACACTAATCTCTGAATTGCTCCCAGCGAGCAGGTCTGCACCTTGCATGATAGCCTCTGCCACCAATGGGCGAATGTTAGGCGAAAGTTCTGAAGTGCTTGTAGGGCCAGAAAACGCACTATATAAATCCAATACATTTATTATAATGCCCTATAATAATACAGATACCTGCTCAGTTACCTCAAGCTTTAGATGTGAATACCTTGCCCTCTATGTTCTCCCAATACTGTGCTTTTTTACTGCCATCCTTCTACCGTGGGTAACTAGTCTGTAAATGGTCTCTGTGATACAGCACGGGTAAGGCTCAGTTCCTGTATGCCAGTGTAAAGGCGTTGCTAGTTCCCAGTTTCATTAGTCTTACTAGGTTCTTTCCTTATTTGGTGGTCGTTGTGAAACTCCTGCTCCAACACTGCTTACACTGGTACCAGGGCAGTCACTGGAAGCTCAGCCTAGCTGCACTTAAGCCTACTCCACTAATCGGCAGCAGTGTGCTCCTGATGCACTGCTTGCCTGACTTATACGTCACTTTGGATAAAAGCTTCTGTTAGTGCACATAAATCACCAAGCACAGTGAATATTTGCAGTCAAGTTATTTAAACTTTTGTTTTAAATGCACAGATGGGGGTTTACCCCCCTCTTCCTTTGTAGCCTAATTTAATCAAGCATTTAGCATCTCGGGGCTGCCGTCAAGACAGGGAGCTGAGGTATGAGGAGAGGGTTTCACAGACAGGAGGACACAGATAAGCAGATTCAGTGAAGCACAGGCTCTTTATGTGTGACATCACTGCACAGATCTGCCCATCAGTTTGCTCTGCGGCCCCGTGTTTGCTTGTGAGGCTGGGTTGGGCTCACACTGGCACACAGGGAAACATGGCGTGACAACTGCTTGGCAGGAACACGAACCTGCTAGCCAGCTGAGAATGTGGAAGCCTTCGCTGATAAAAACCGGCTCAGGTGTTTGGGGGCCCAGAAGAGGGCATGCCTGAGATATCCAAGCCCCAGGGCCTCATTTGGGGGCAAAAAGGTGGAGGGTGGAGAAAAAAGATGAGAAGGGCTCCCATTCCCTGGCATGAGCAGGGCACCGCCCTGCAGGACAAACCACTGGAGTTTCCACAGTGGCATTAAGTTACTGGGATTTTAGGCCATGGTTATACCCAGAGGCAGGGGTACACTAGGATACTGCATGAGCCCAGATCAGCCTAGGATGTCATTGAGGACAAGGGGAAAAAAATCAAGTTTGCTTGTGAAATTAGAATCAACTTACCAGACTCTTTGTAAGTATAGTTTGTCTGGAAGTATTAGGTAGTATTGTGCTAGTATTTTGGTTTGTGGAGGATAAAATGAGGGGTTGCAGAGTCCATTGTCAGGCTAAAGGTGGAGCAGTGTCAGGGAGGGGGGATTCACTGATGATTTATTGAAGAGTGGATCTTCAGAAAACACTGTTCCAGAGATGAGCAGAAAGTCTGACTGAACCATACCACAGGACCAAATGCAGCCCCAAAATGATTTCTTAGCATTTAGTACATTCATTATTACACACGAATATGCAGATTTCTTCATGTCTGAGGTGGGCTCCTTAAAGGCAGCATGATTGCTTTGTACTCCAAACATGTGGTTTAGCCTGTAACTGCAGGGGGTATTCAGCGGTGCCGGAAGGTCAGGTGACTGACAGGAAACAGCTAAATGACGTGCTGAAAGCTGGCCTTCCTCCGCCTGTGCCTTTCAGCACCTGTCCCTCTCAGTGCCTGTCCCTCTCAGCACCTGTCCCTCTCAGTGCCTGTCCCTCTCAGCGCCTGTCCCTCTCAGCGCCTGTCCCTCTCAGCGCGTGTCCCTCTCAGCGCCTGTCCCTCTCAGCGCCTGTCCCTCTCAGCGTGTGTCCCTCTCAGCGCCTGTCCCTCTCAGCGCCTGTCCCTCTCAGCACGTGTCCCTCTCAGTGCCTGTCCCTCTCAGCGCCTGTCCCTCTCAGCGCCTGTCCCTCTCAGCGCCTGTCCCTCTCAAGGCCTGTCCCGTCAGTACCTGTCCCGCTCAGCGCGTGT
>JABFDZ020000045.1:1695239-1707247 GCA_019775955.2 Pollimyrus isidori | reverse complement strand
CAGCGCCTGTCCCTCTCAATGCCTGTCCCTTCAGTACCTGTCCCTCTCAATGCCTGTCCCTCTCAGCGCGTGTCCCTCTCAGCGCCTGTCCCTCTCAGCACCTGTCCCTCTCAATGCCTGTCCCTCTCAGCGCCTGTCCCTCTCAGCGCCTGTCCCTCTCAGCGCCTGTCCCTCTCAGTGCCTGCCCTGGGTTACACTTCCATCCGAGAATTTCGGGCTTGAATTCACTGGACCTCAGGATACTTTTGTTTTCCCGACCCTCTGAAAAAGATCTGTCCACGGCCGTCACTCCGGAGCAAGCGAGAAAATCTGCAATTTGTGTTTGCAAGCCACGAGCAGGCCGGCCCTACGCTCACCTGCGGTGAAGCAAAGTAGCGCTTTTATCTTCCTGTTTACAACTTGTCATCTGTGGATTTCATTTCTCTTGCAACAACATTCATGCAAAAGCCTCTCAGAGGAATCATGGGGACAAAATGCCCATTATCAAGATGAAGAGGAAGATGTATTTATATGAATCAAACACCCCATGCGCCCCTTGGTGGTTACCATGGTGACGGGGCCAGGTTCCCACAAAAGTGCTGCTTGGGAGACGCGATGTTTCACAGATGGCCTGGCAGTTTGGGCGAGCCGCTGAACGTCTGAGGACGCTCTCAAAACACACCCTGAGCATCGCTGCCTTCATCGCGTCCACACTGACGTTCAAACCCCTTCCCTCACACCAGAACACTGAAAAGCAGAACATTCTAACTTGGTCTCAATGCTTTTACTTCACTTTCTGTCGCTGGTTTTATTTCTTCCATTTATTTCTGCTCGTCACCTAATTTTACTGCCAATCTTCTATGAGGAACTGAATCCAGCTGAGGAACGGTCCAAAAGTCTCTAGCAACAAATTATATAATCCAAAGGCCTAATCATCCAAGAAAAGGACGTTCTGAGGCTGGCTTAAGGCAGCGGCCTGCAATTTATGGTGAGAGGAATTTCACAAAATTGTTACATGTGACAAACAGAAATAGTTTTGGGACGCGGGTTCCACAAATAGCGCCGTCCCAGCTGCAAGAACGCCCCCCCCACCACCCCCCCAGCAAAGTCCCTGGCTGGCGGCTCCGTCTGCACCTTCGCAGAAGTCCTCTGCTGCTCTTCAGGGGCCGCAAAGTTGACAAGCAAGGATCTTAACCTGTCGCCCCAGTCGGGGTTTTATGACGCACAGAACTTGGCCGTGGCCGTGATGCGTGCAGGTAAAGCAGCTGACATTTCAGCATGTTCATGAGATGCAGCAGCTTTTCCAAATGCACTCCTTGGGGATGCGCGGCCGGTCCATGCTTTTGCTCCCTCCGAGCTCCTTGCCAGACAGCCCACATTAAAGGAGAAAAAATGTGCACTGTCTGCAGGTCCCTGAGGGCCTGAAACACTGATTAGTGTTAGTTCAATAGAGTAGATAAACAGAATCTGGACACATTCAGCCTAACGGATCAGGGTTTAACAAGTGCAGCAGAGAAACTGCAGTGTCAGTGGCAACTGTCCAAGTCCAGATGCATCTATCCACCTATGGGCCTCTTCTCCTCGTAAAGGGTAGAACTACGGTCAGATCCCAAATCATCAAATCAAATTACTTTTTTTGGCACTTTTGTGCAAAATCCCATAGTAGCAACAATAGGGCAGTGCAGTTATTTGTCCATGGGGATCAATACAGTATCATTTTTTATTATCAATTAAAACAGTACAAGACTGCAGCACAATATTTCTATGGGAAATGATAATAAGCTGCATTGTACTAACAAATACTGCACATATTTGTTAGGTTTTGGAATATGTGACTGGGTTAAGATGCTGTATCTGTGCGTACAGGTCACTGGTTCAAATCCCAGTAGTGGCAGAGTGATTTCACCAGGGGGTCCTTGAGCAAGGCCCTTAACCCCCTGGCTGACCCACGTGCACATCATCACCCACGTGCACATAAAAGACCCTGCAGGTTTGAGCACAGTCTACCTGATGGTACTGGTGCCAAACTGGTGGTTAATGATCAGGTTTGATAATCCCACATACCAAAAAATCTGATATGCCAAGATGGTTATGAAGTTTATAGTATATTACAAATATATATCTTAGACTTAATGTTTTATTTGTTGACTTGAGCCCACTCTTATCTCACACGTTACTTTAATACTGACGAGGCCGTGAAGTTTACGCCGGCACGCGTTCTAATTTATTAAACACAAGGGGGCGCCGTCGTACTGTTTCAACATACTACGCATTGCGCGCTATTTATATCTAAACCAGGGGTGTTCAACTAAAATTTAAAGGTCCAGTTAAAGAAGATTTCTTGAAGCAAAGGCCCGGAAGATCAAAATGTCTAACTATTTAGTGTGATATATATTTAAGTAGCCTATTAGTTGCATCAACATTGTATGTAATCAGTACCTGACTGTTAAATCAAATTAATTCAGTACAATTCAAAAACGTTTGACAATATTTATTGTCACGTGACATTGAATTTCAGCCAGCTGGCTGGAGTGAGATTTTCAATTCGAGTTGTCTGCACACATGTAACAGTTATTACCTTGTATATAATCTTCTTTTGTATTTAACCAATTTAAACGTAGATGATTTTAGGTTTTATAATGGATTATAGATTTGCCGTAAGATTTCCAGCGTGAGTGTCATGCCAGACGCTTGAGATTTTAACATACATTATTTATTTAAATAACAGATAACGTTACCTTACACATATATTAAAAAGCAGAAACTTCAACGAACATGAAATCAACAATAAACTACATCTATTTATACAACGTGTTACATATGATATGTATATTTTATTTGAAAACTTTTCAGCTTTATACGATTTCAGGAGATCGCAGCCACTCCGTTTGGAACATTACGCTTTTGGTTACGGGTGTTAGCTTCGCTGCTGCTATTAACATGAACGGCACAATATTGGCGCAGATAAAGTGCTGCATACGCCGAACTATACGTCTTGCTTGGCGGTCAAAAACGTTTGACGTTCATTAGCGTGGGGAACGGCGGTTCTACCGCTAACCAACTACTGAAAAGACTACAAACGGTTTTAAATAATAACTTCTTTTAGCTGTCGGCCCGGGTCCGTATAGGACAGCTTCTGGGTTCGGACACGGACTGTGGTCCGCTGTTAGTGACCGCTGATCTAAATCGTTTGTGCCAGATGCATCCGCTGGGGAAGCCCATCACTCTTAGTGATGTAAAGTAAAAGCATTGAGACCAAGTTAGAATAATATTTGTAAATACTCTTACTTTAAGAATGATATTCTAAAATCTATTATTGTACACCTTCTTACCACATAAACACATATCAAACTGAGCAAGCAGGTAAAGTTAACAGAAACTGTGATATGCTAGTATTATTCATTAACTGAGCGTAAGTTAAGACGTCTAGTTTCATTCTTAATGTTGGAGGAGAAGATCAGACATTACGCATTAAACTCTTGCAAAGCCCTACGAATGGGCTTCGATCGCTACGATATGACGCGCGTGCCCGTGCGCTGTCACTCGTGCGCATGAGGAAAGCCCCATTGGTCACGTTCGTGTGCCAAACACACACTGTATGCCCGTGTACTATATACCGTTATACTGGTGCAACAGGGTGATTAATCGGAGCTCACGATAGTTAGATTATTGTTTTCAAATTTGCCCGAATTAAACCTGACCTCATATAAATATCATTCCAATTCGTTCAACAAAAGCCAGTTAAAACGTATCGCTTTATCTTTATTTATAACTTGAAGTCTTCAGGCTTGACACGAACTTGAGAATTACACCTCCGTTTTTAGTGTCATTAACAGTTCAGAAGTCTGAAAATTAAAATACCATAAAATATGAACGATGACGCATATTGTTTATTAGACTTTTATGGCTAACATATGCTGGGGGAGGAGCGAATAAAAATAAATATGCTTCCTGTGTTGGAACTTCTCTGATTTAACCCAGAGATGACTAAAGAGGCGTTTCGTATCGAGGTTACGTCGCTCTCTTACAGGACATGATCACTTTATATTAGACACTCTGTTCTGTTTAAAACTTGATATTCAAATGAGGCAGATGCGAGACATATATTTTGTCATGTTTGGGGTGTGATTTTTAAATTGCTCATAAACTTCATTTTATTCGCATTAATCCAGAAGGAAACAAAAGTGGAGAATGGGAGCGAGAGGAGGGCGTGTCGGGGAGCTTCCCCGTCCTCGGAGGCACCTCCCGCCACCTTGGCTCCTCCCCAGACACCGACCTTCATAAAACATTCACCGCCAAGTGTAATAACAGAGAGACGGACGGCGAGTCCGGTGGTGCTGCGGCTTTCAATCTCCCGGCTGGATCCACTTCAGGGCCGCACGCTTTTCTTTCCTCTGCCGCTGGAAGGGAGTTTGGTGCAAAACAGGATTTTCCTTATTTCCATAAAAACAACGGGAAAGACAAACGGCGGAAAATGTCTGCGACGATCCTGCCCATGTTACGCGACATTGACTTTCTGCTTACGGTGAGTAGCGCCTTGGAAATGCGGGGACGGCAGATGGAGAGTGTTTTCTTAAAAGGAAAACAAAGTGCCCCCCAGAGTTAGACTCAATTCAGTAAGGGAGCGATGTTGACGTTTTCCCCAAAGACTCCAATGAGTTAGTGATCCACGCTTAAAGTTTGGGGCCGGTGTAAAGATGGGGGGAGCTGAAATCACGGCTTAATTTGTTTGTCTTGTTTCTTATAGCAAGAAAAATTATTGAATGTGGCAAAGATGCCCCTGGGTCTGGCTGATAGGAAGGCGGTGGGTGTCCCGCTCAACGGCTCCAGCTGCACCAACCGCTGCTACTCCCGCAGCCACTCGAGCAGCGGCAGCTTCGCCGGCTGTCCGGGCTTCTCGTTCGCCGAGGAGCCGCTGGCCGTCATAAACAAGGAGAACGCCTTCCTCCTGCAGGAGGTGCTACAGCAGCGGGCCGGCGCGCAGGCCAACTCGGCCCGGTACAAGACAGAGCTGTGCCGGCCCTTCGAGGAGAGCGGTGTGTGCAAATACGGCGATAAGTGCCAGTTCGCGCATGGCTACGGCGAGCTGCGCAACCTGTCACGGCACCCCAAGTACAAGACGGAGCCGTGTCGCACCTTCCACACCATTGGCTACTGTCCCTACGGACCGCGCTGCCACTTCATCCACAACGCTGACGAGCGTCGGCTGCCCTCCCAGGGGGAGACTCCGGTACCCCGGGAGCGCTGTGCCTTCGGTCCCGGGGAAGCGGGTGAACGGGACCGGCCGGCTCTGTACCACAGCGTCAGCTTCGCCGGCTTCTCCGGCCGTGGGAGCCCAGTGTCTCGCATGCCCCTGCCGCCCTCTTCCTGCCCGTTCAGCCTGTGCGAGGACGGGCTGCCCCCCGGCCTCTCCTTCCCTGGACGGTCCCTCGAAGCGCTGCTCGCTCCCCTGCGTTCCGGCTACACCGATCCGTCCTCCGACTGTTTCTTCGGCACCCAGCTGAGCCCCCCGTCTCCCCCATACCCGAGCCGGCGCCGCCGGTCCCCGTCACCGGTCTTCGAGCGCGCACCCAGCCCCCCCGACTCCATCTCCGACCGTGACAGCTACACCAGCGGCTCCGACTCTCCCAGCCCGGAGGCGGGGAAACGCCTGCCCATCTTCAGCCGCCTGTCCATCTCAGACGACTGAAGCAGCCGGAGGGGGTCCGATCGACACGTGCATTATTATAGGACTTTATAATGTGGTGTTGCGTTATTTAATGTCACTTTGGAGGCATTCCCTGTGCGTAAAATCACGGTTTTCCACACCTGCTGCGCCGCACCTTGAAGAAAAACTGAACTGAAACTAAAGACTGTGGTCCTTTTGAGGTCGCTCTGTGCCAAAGCCGGTGGTGTGCAGTGATGCGGGGCCGCCGTTCGCCGGCTACCGTGGCGCACCGCCGTGGATCCGCCATAAGCACTCTGCTTCGGGAGTTGCTGCAGATCTCTTTTTAGCTGTTGGTAACATAGCATCCAGCAACTTGCTATGAATTATTTAACTTATTTATTATCTTGAACAGTATATGCTACGTTATTTTTTTGCTATATTTATCGATGAGTGAAGCCAAAGATCATTAAATTATGGCCTTTCTTGTGCATAAAGTGGAGCGTCGTTACAGTAATATATTCTGCTTTACTTTTTGATGTGGGTAAAGAGATAATTTAATATTTATTTTGTTTACATTTCTATACATTTTGTGTGTTTAGGTCTCATTGTAGCAGATAATTCTTAATACGTGTCCGCAAGTCGTCCAAAAGTAATATGTTGAGGATTATATCTATATATTTTTTTTAAATCATTAAAGTGATAATCCAGGACGGATCCCTGTGACAGCAGTATTTCACGCAGGATCGCACTGTGACGCCGCCAGCGAATGTAGCAGCCCGGCTCGTGCCTTAAGACTAACCGAAGTCTGTCTGTTTCATACACGCGCCTTTCCCCTGCCCTGAATGTAATGTTGGGTTTATATTGAATACACAATATTGACGCCTTCTGGCTTTTGTAACTTTCCTAAATGTTTTTTTTAAAAAAAAAAAAAAAAATCACTTGTCACAAGTGTACTGGATAAAATTGGATTTAATGCTTAAGTGTATGTATGTATTTTTATTTTTTTTGGAATGTATGGGGGGTGGTGATGGTTTAATATGCAGGGAGACTTCACTACAAATTGACCAAAAATACTTTTTTTTTTTTTTTTCTTTTCCCCTCTTTCTCCCAATAAAAACTTTGTACACATGCTCCTGTGTTTTTCCGTGAGGCATTCAGTGTGACTGCTGGGTTTGTGCCCGATTACCTCCTGAGCTCTGTCATTTTGTCAACTTTCTGATCCTGTTTAACTTTTCGTCTGATTCCATCCTGTCTATATTGACCCTCTTCTTAGCTGCTTCCTTTCCCCTGTCAGCTAGTTAGTCTGATGGTTAAAGCTGCTTGTTGACCCCCCTTTGCAGCTGCCCCCCCCCCCAGATCTTCATTTGCCACCTATTCCATAAGCTCTCCATTGTCACTTTAACAGCTCAGTAGTTAACCTGCCCGGAAGATTCCATCTGCTATGGAATCTGTTGTCCATTGTGCTCCACCCTTCTGCTGCTGTATTCTATAATAGCCTGACCAACCCTAGCAAAGCTGTGTTGGGAAAAGGGCCCACCTTGCTGTTGCCAAGAGAATGGCTGCCCCCCCCCCCCATAACGAATCCAGTTTGCTGTGTCAATGTGTATGTCTGACATATTTAAGCACAGCATTTGCTCAGGACAACAAAACACCGATGACTGAATTATTTTAACCAAAGAGAAACACATGTTCTGTAGTTAAAAACCCAGCAGCAGACAAAACCCCACGGAAAAAGTGTATGAGGCCAGGAAGTACACCCCCCTTCCTGTTCCTCTTACACTTCCCTCCTGTCTACCCTGATCAGAGTTACACTTTTAGCGAATGCCCGGCCATATACCCATATGTGCACACATGCACTGCTCGTTCCCCTTGTAAAAAGTCCCATGTTATGCACCACGGGCATCTGGATCACTCTGGGTACAGATATGGTGACTTTTCTTCCTACCCTGGAACTTCCTCAGTTGAGCTGACCCTGACCATAGTGCCGCCATCCCATTGGTCCTGCAAACATGCCAGTGGTCAAGTTTCTAGAGAAGGAAAGGGCTTTGCAGGAAGTGCCACATGTCGGCCTGACGCTTGTGTGCATAGGAGGTGCCGGGTCGCGCAGAAAGGAGGACCTGCTGGCTCTTACCTCAGAATTGCTAAACGCGGTTTCATAGCCTGTCTGCTGTTTGCGCAAGATGGGCGATGCCAGCCGTGACCCTGGCGTGTGCTGGGTGGAGTCCAGCTACTGGAGTGCGACTGGCACGAAGAAAATGAGCTGAATCGCTAAAAATCACAGACCCCCTGAGCCTAGACCCATCTTTAATAATAACCGGAATGTTCCAGGAATTACCAGATGCTTGACACCAAAGTGCTTTTCTTATGGACTGTGTCATGTAGCTGCTTATCACTCAGTGAGCTGGCAGAGTAACAAACAGCAGCCAAGCTTTATAAGGTTTTATTGACTCTGATATCACGACTGGGGCCCCTCACATGTGTGCCTGTTACAGTGATGCCTTTAACACCTTTCACTCCGCACAGCCTGGGGGTTCGAATCCCATAGTCTGGCTAACAGCCTTCCTAAAGTCTCCTTAGTGGTAAATTGTGTGTTGGGTGAATCCCTGCAAAGAGTCCCATGTGAGGTGCATCCTCCCCCCCCCTTACCAGGGAAAGCTGCTACAAAATGGATGTATGGATGGATGGATGGGTGGATGGATGTATGGATGGATGGATGGGTGGATGGATGGATGGATGGATGGATGGGTGTTTTACAGTGACAGTACAGAATGTGAGGCAGAGGTCTCACATAGAGTGAAATCACAGCCTGTCACTTACTGGAGGTATGCCGTGAAATTGAAGCTGTGGACTGTTCCATGACGTAGCTGACGGGGGCACCCAAGGGCGGTGCTCTGATCTGTCAGCAGTGACACGCTGCTTCCCGCGCCAATCCACCCCACCCCCCCACCTCATGCGCAGGCCCGTGACTCAGCTGAGGGGCGTGTCACTCAGCTGACAGGTAAACACTGCATGCGAGCATGTGCCAGAACCTGTGTCACCTGGGAGACCCCCCCATTCTCCATAACCCTGCTGCCACGCCTCCTCCTTATCTCTCTGTTTCTCTCACTCTCTCCACCCACATTTTCCCCATAATTCCCTACCTTTCCCTCCTCCCGAATGACTTCACTTTGACGCAACACAATCTTTCTTGGCAGCTAAACCTAAACCTGTTTAAGTCATTCATTAATCGACAAGTTTGGACAAACCCCCTAAATACGACTCACTCCTGCATTAGTTTGCATGTTGTTGTGTTTTGTGCACCATAGCATTTAGCTGCTGTTGTTTCTGTCTCATTACTGGCTACTGATTACCTAACAGGCCACTTCCCCCAAACATGACGACTACACACGTCAGCACGCCGCCCGCAGCATCAGAACCGCCCCACTCATTTACGTTATATGACCAGGATCCAGCTTCCACATTACTTAACTGGAAATGAACCCTAGTCTAAACTTTCCAGAAGTCACCTTCCCGGCATTGCTGTCTTCTTTGTTAGTAGGGTGACATCGGAACATCTATGGTGCAGAGCAGTCACTGCCCATCCAGGGTAACCCACTGCCCCTCCATAGTACCCCACTACCTCTTCAGCGTACCCCATCGCCCCTACAGCGTACTCTGGCAAGCCTCCGCACCTCCACCTCTCGCCCCCCGCCCCGTTCACAATCTTTCTGCTTCATGTCAGTGCCTTGTTTCTGGAAGACCTTTGGGTGTCTGAGTCTTTGCACGTGTGTGAATATGCATGGTTTGGGGCCCTCGTCCCACCACAGGGGGTCACACAATCTGTGACAGCTTGCAATGAGTGAGCAGGTGTAAATAAACTAAGAAAAATACCTGGAATCGCAGACACACAGACAGAAAGAGAGAGACACACAGATACACTCAGAGACAAACTGACACAGCATGAGAGAGGCAGACACACAAACAGACACACACACCCACACACATAAATACGAGACACACGGACAGACATACCAACACAGACAGACAAACCAACACAACAAGACATAAACCAGCAATTTTTAACATAAATTGTTGCGCGATTTTGGGCATAGTGTGGAGTTTGTACTTCCCGAAACATAGCTGGTCTCTGGACTGTTTCGATTGAGGGTTTTAAATATATATTTTTTCAGTTCCTCTTTCATGGGGGGGAGGGGGGAGCAGTTCCTCATACAGACATATACAGCAGGAAGCTGCCACAGTCACATGCTGCGGTCACTGCTCCGTCCAAGGTGCACTCTCCCTTTTCTGAGATCCAGACACAGAGACAGCAAATAAAACAAAGACATAGAACATGACCCCCCCCCCCCCCCAGTCAAGCAAACACACCCTCACATGCTTGGGAAGCAGCACTCAAGCTGAAACAAAGAACAGACACCAGGAGTGCCTCCCGCTTGAGAGAGTGCCCACCCCCCCAGGTTTCCTCCCCCCACAAGTGCGCATATTGGGGGGCCCAGCTGTGGAGCTTTGCACACTCTGCCCTACACAGACACAGCGTTGGCCTGTAATGTCACATGATATCACCACACTCACGGCTGCTTAGGAATAGTCGATCTTCATGGCCGCCGTCACAAAGCAGTCAAGCTCGTTGCTAAATGTGGCGAATGTTATTGGGTTTGTACAGAAGTGAACGCTGGGACTGAAATCGCGACGCCTCACGTGCAGAAGTAGGAAAGGGATTCAGGGAAACAGAGGAGGCATTCAAACAAAAACCAGAGGCATTCAGAAACATTATTAGAAAGATTGCGGTCATATGACCCTGTTCAGACTGATTCAGGTGTGTGTCGGAATCACAGTTCAAACAGTGCATAAGTAATGAGATTTTATTTGGATGCGATTCCAAAACTTGGTCGTTGTAAACGTTTCATGGTTGCCATAAACGTAAACGTTGCATGCGATGCAAGTCATTTTGGCGCGTGACCTATTTAAACGCAGTCAAAGCGGGCGTCAGCTCTGTGACCAAAGATTGGCACTGAGATTTCAGCCCAACTTAGCAAACGGCACCTCACGCCTGGAAGAAGGGGATTACATCACAGCTGCCCATTCTTGCCTCATTTTGACCAGAAAAGGGCCATACTGTATTGTGAGGCTGAGGTAGGAAAAATCAGTCAGCGGCCTCTGGGTTGAGGCGACGTGTGAATGGATTCTGCATCCTCGGGCAGTGTGGGTGGGGCCTGCTCGTCACCACACACACTGACCTGTTGATCCTGGAACCCTGTGCTGTGGCCTCCCCCATCTGCCTCCATGGGAGCCTCTTGCCGATTCTTGCCTCCTTTAGGGAATTTCCCGGGTGACATTTTTGTATCATCACAACTTGCAGCTCCTGTATTATTATGGTTAAAAAAGACTCCAGTGCATCCCCTCAGCCTGAGCTGTGTACTGTAGGACTAGAAAACATGAAGTGCATCTCCACACATTCACCCAGCAGGGCGCAGCGTATGACTGACTCCCCTCTCTTCCCTGGGTATCATCTGTGTTTGCGTTTCACAGTTTTGGCCTCTAGTGTATTGCTGATCGCTATCTAGCGGCTGAGTCTGCCCGTCCCTAACTGTCACGGCTCCCTGATCACTGTGAGCCTGGGGTGCATGTCTGTCTCGCGCATGCGTCACTTACAACAAAAGCAGCTTATCAATAAATAAATGTAGGTATAAGCTATTGATTCACCGGTCAATCTATGTTTCTTCCCTCTCTTGTCAATGCAAACTATGGGTAATGACTGAAAGAAAGAAATCACGGGTAGAAGTGGTAGAAATGAGTTTCCTCTGCAGGGTGTCTGGGCTCAGCCTTAGAGGCAGGGTGAGGAACTGCTGCTCCTCCGCATCAAAAGGAGCCCGGTGAGGTGGTCCCAGCATTTTTCTAGGATGCCTCCTGGAAGGCTCCCTGGGGAGGTCCAGCCGGGAGGAGGCCCCGGGGCAGACCCAGGATACGCTGGAGAGATCATACCTCTCGGCTGGCCTGGGAACACCTTGGTATCCCATGGAGGAGCTGGAGGCGGTGGCTGGGGAGAGGGTGGTCTGGGCACCCCTGCTTAGACTGGTACCCCCGCGACCCGACCCCAGACAAGCGGCAGATAATGGATGGATGGATGCAAATGTTACGTGAAACATCTGCTCTGCTTATTCAGTATGTGAATATATGATTCCCAATTTTTCTTAGAGTTTGTTCCCCAGATACATCAGTAAAACAGTGCTGGACCGTTAGTTTTCATTTTACTTTGGTTGATTGTCATATGCTGTTCTCCCGTGGGGGGGGGGGGGGGGGGGAACCGCCTCGAAATGCAATTAAATACAACCATGGTCGGCCATTTTTACCAAAATATAAATTTACCAAACAGAAAAAAAAAAAA
>JABFDZ020000045.1:1648755-1660783 GCA_019775955.2 Pollimyrus isidori | reverse complement strand
GATCAGCATCCCGCCTGAGGTCAGCGACATCGCAGTGGGATCAGCATCCCGCCTGAGGTCAGCGACATCGCAGTGGGATCAGCATCCCGCCTGAGGTCAGCGACATTGCAGTGCTCAGACATTCCGGTAGCAGCCCGTTTTATTTCCCGGTCTCCAAGTGCTAAAACAATCCATCAGACTATGCATCCAAAGAGGCCAGCGGGGCCACATCCTCAAATGCTTATCAGCTTCCATCCAGCCCACAGAAACCAGCAGATGCGAAGCGACGACTTGCTCGCAGCGTTTGACAAGCTGCGCATGTGACCCAGGCTGTTCCAATCAGTACAAAGGACAGGGTCATGGCCCACAGTACGTCCGACTGAATTCACCATCTGCACAGAGGACATGAATGTACAGGCCAGACCTGCAAACTGAGCTCACTGAGAGAAGACACAATGATGCTTAGGCATGGTCTCGGCGGCCCATCGCCATGGCAACCGCAGGCGAGGTGGCCACCCAACACCTATCTGTGTATCAGGTTACCGCGTGGATGTTGACCCTGGGGAGCATAACTGCACCGTGCCCGGCCTCACCCCCCAACCCCCAAAAACAAGCAGCTCAGAGTCCCCAGCTGGGGAGTCGTCAGCGGCGAGTTACAGATCATATCTGTGGCAGGACCACAATCAACAGACCACCGGCCTTTGTTTGCAGAGCCAGTACTGTCCAAACTTTTAAAATAAGCATTTATTTTAGCATTTGCTGGTGTATTTATATATTAACAATATTTTTTTGTTGAATATATCCAAGAAATGGCTAAACTCTGAGCGCGACAGACCTGAAGTGAAACATAAAATGAAGCAGAACCGACCCGGGAAAACGTGGCAAGGTTCTAGGCAGTAAATGTGTGATGAAATCCCTAACAGAGCCAAGGTGACCTGGAAGCGGTGACCTATGGCCTGGGTCAGCTGCGGGGATGTAAGGAAGCACCCCAGCTTGTGACACCCCCGAGGGGGGGGGGGCGGGGCGGCCTACCTTATTCAGCTCCTCTATCCGTCGGATCAGGTATGGGTTACTGGAGGAGTTCTCGAAGAAGACGTAATCTGCAAGGAGACACACACAGGGCCTTCAGAAACACAGCCAGCCTAAGCGTAAGGAGAATTCCCAAGTACAGCAATAATATACTGTATTATTTCATAAATGACAGCAAACAAAAGCAGCGAGATGGTCACAGCAGCATTTATTCATAATAGGCAGCTGGCTTTCCACAGTCACCCTACTACTAATTCAGGTAAAATGAGTCCACTTATTTCTGTACTCAGCCAAACATCATTCAGGAGCACCTCAGGGTCGCTGAACATCACCTAAAGGGCAGGCTGTCGTGGGAGCTCGGCAGCCCACAACATAGCAGCGCGACCTAAACGTCCGGCAGGGATAACCCCAACCCACATGGATTTAACATAACCATACCCATAACCAAAGCCTGCCACACGTGATACCAGCCAACATTACCCTGCAGTGATACAGTATCATGATACATAACCCTGCAGTGATAACAGTATCGTGATACATAACCCTGCAGTGATACAGTATCGTGATACATAATCCTGCAGTGATACAGTATTATGGTACATTACCCTGCATTGATACAGTAACCCCTGGCGTCACTAATTATGTTTTTTAAACAAACGGGACGGGTGTGGGGGGGTGTCACGGATCAGCGGGATTAATTGTCAGGCTTAGGTGTATAAATATATTTATAAACACATTCCTATCCGACATTAACAGCTCCAGTTCCTACGGATCACAAAGCTCGGTGCCTCTACAGCATCAAAGCCCACCGTCCCTCTATCTGCGGGACTTTATCCCAAACTCTCCCGGCTATCTGCGGTTCTTCTGCCTCTCGGGATTCGCTTTATGCCGCCTGCAGGCCGTTACCGCCGCACAGGGGAAGCGTGGCCCTGTCTCTGCAGGTGTCGGTAAACGGACCGTGCGGGACGCCCACGATTAACCAGGCGCCGCGGATCTACGCACAAAAGCGCCGGGATACAAAGAAGCGTCGGAGGACGCGATCGACGCTGGGCTCCGGCGGGCATAGCCGCACGGAAAGCTCGGCGAGCGGCAGCCAGGGCAGCACTGTGCCCAGGCCCGAAGTGCCCCGCCACCGCAGAGCCGCAGCCCACGCCGGGCCAGAGGCTCGCTTCCCCCTCCGCCACTCCCGACCGGCGCGCCCGCCGAAAGCCGGCCGGGGCCCCCATCCGCGCCGGCACACGTTAAAAGCGGTCCGCAATCCACACATCGGGGCCGACATACCTCCGACCCGGTACATGTTGGCCGCCATTTCTGCCCTCCTGTAGTGTTAAAAAGAAACGGTCATAAATAAATAGCGCGATAAGCAGAGCTTATCGGAGAAATCGCTTAAACACGCGAATATTTTATAAGGTGTGCGTTTTCGCGGAGGGGGAGAACCAGGCTGGTGCTTCAGGATCCCCCCTCCCAGCTTTCACGGTACAATGCAGCGAGCCAGACGCCGAGAGGCTCCGATCAGCCGGTATCCGCTTCCGGGTGGGGGGGTGGCGGGGAGGGGAGGGGAGGGGACCCGGGAGGGAGGCGCTGCGCACAGACACATGCAGCCCGGATAAAAGCTGGACGGGAAGCTGTTGCTCCTCTGTCTGGTTATCCTAGTAGGGCTTTAGCAGTTAATTCACCCAGGGCTAACCTGAGGGTGAGTTGCAGATACATTGTACAAGTTAGAGGGGTGAAGCAGCAGTTTCAATTGACATAAAAGCGAACGACATACTGTATTGAATTATTTTCCAGACAAGCACACATCTTTAATATCTGGGATTTCGTTCTAGCGTTCGCTCCCAACATTTCCAGCTGCAGAGCTCTGAAATATGATGTCCTCCCATCCATCGCAGCTCAGATACTGTTATTCTCCCGATCAGTGCATGCTCCTTAAGCACTGTAATCAGTGTATGCTCCTTAGTTCTCTCCTCTAGTAAAGATCAGCATTTTTGATGTTCTGCATCTCACATTGAATCCACAGCATCATAAACTTGTACAAAGTACGAGAACAGCACTATAGCATGTTCTATAGCGTGTATAGAACTTGGCAACCTTGCCTATCTGAGGGAGTCCCACACAAGCTTAAAAAGGTCCTGCTCCTATACCTGCAGTTGTTGGACTGAGGTATAGATGCCTGCTGGTGCATTAACAGTAGATCCGTCACTACTGCAGGTTTGTTGACGTACAAACAAAAGTCCTCCTATCAAACCATTGGTGCAATGAAACAGCAGCAGGTGTGTGATTCCTGACCAACGTGACACTCGTCCATGACGGCCTGTGCCCACTATGTAGGCCACACTGTTAAAACTCAGAAACGATAACAGTTGCCTATAAAATGTCTAGTTTAGGAACAATATATAGTAGTTAAACAATAAACAAAAATAATATCCCATAAAACATAAAGTTAAATAATATTACAATAGAAACTATTAGATTTAGACAAAAGAAAATAAAGTCAGCTGTTGTAAGCGGGTCTCCTGGAGTCAGAGGGCGTGCTTGTCGGTGACATCACGGCTGGGACTGCCCTCCCCGGGCGGCGGAGCGAAGCCACCAGGCAGTTCTCAGCCCCGCGCTTTCGTTAAGGGTGTATGTGCAAGAGAAGCAAAAGATGAATTACTTTTCAGTCCCGTCTCTACTTGAAATCCGCGCCATCCCCTGAAACTGCACTTGGACTATACGATGCTTGCGCATACTTACTTACTGGAAACCCCCCCTTCCCTCCCTCAGGAATAGAAAAGAAAGGCAGAGGAGCGGAACCGTAGGAGAGTGACTGCTGCAAGATGAAGTTTGGAAAGAGCATTTGCATCTTGAACGTCGGCGGCACCAAGTACGCATTCCCCAGGGACGTGATAAAGGACTTTCCCCTCCGGCGAGTGAGTCGCCTGCACAGCTGTGCCTCCGAGAAAGAAGTGCTGGAGGTGTGTGACGACTACGACCGGGAGAGCAACGAGTTCTTTTTTGACCGGCACTCGGAGGCGTTCGTCTTCATTATGCTCTACGTGAAGTCCGGCAAGCTGCGCTTCGTCCCACGGATGTGCGAGCTCTCCTTCTACAATGAGATGGTCTATTGGGGGCTGGAGAGTTCACATCTGGAGTACTGCTGCCAGCGGCGCCTGGATGACAGGATGTCGGACTCCTTCACCTACTTCTCGGAGGAGGACATCAAACCTGAGGAGGACGTAGAGACCGTGGGAGGGGGCGCCAGGTGGCTGGAGAGGATGAGGAGGACTTTCGAGGAGCCGACGTCCTCCGTGGCTGCTCAGATCCTTGCCTCGGTCTCCGTGATCTTTGTGATCGTGTCCATGGTCATACTGTGTGCCAGCACCCTGCCCGACTGGGACAGTGCCAAGAACGACAGCGTGGCAGAGCACAGGTAGCCGCACACCCGACTCCGGCTGTCTGCTGGGCTGATCACGCTACACACTGCAGATATTATAGGCTACTTATAGTATGAATTATGTTTTGCTTTATTTACGATGGATAGATGGACGCGGTCCCACCCATCCAAACACTGTGTCGAATTAACGGCTTTGATTATGCTTTAAAATGTAATCTATTTTCCATTGCTGTGTTCTTTAAAATCCAGATGCCACACACACACACACACAGAGTTACTTTGCACGTTGCACATTATATCTTTAATATATCAGTGCGATTTGTCAGTCATGCTGTTTTGTGTCGAAATTTTCACCTCTTTCCTTTATTTTTCAGCATAGCAAAGCACACAATACTTCCACGGCTCAAAATGTAATCGAAATCAATAAGAAACGGATGGAGGTTTCCGTCCCGAAAGGCCCCTAACTAATTATAAAGTTCAATTATCAGACGCATTATGACCGTTTTAGATTGGCCGTAGTGGTAATACCAGGGTCTATAATTCCTGCTATTTATTTATTGAACGCAGAATTACAAGAGAAATATTAAAACCACCATCAAACAGCGGCTAGCTCTGGCTGCCTGGCAGTGAATTAATTAATTACTGCAGAAAGTGTGGGCGACGGCGCTGGGCGCAATGTCTATCCATCATGGAGGGGGAGACGGAAAGGCCCCGAGGTAGGGGGATACGCCACGTGACACAGGCATGATGTATTTTTTATAACATTATTTATCAAGCGTAGCCACGCCGCAGAGGTGAACACGGAGCAACAGGGGACTGAGGAGCTGGAATACGGGTCCTACAGACCGGTTAGACCCAGGAGTGTTGCTAGGCTCCCGTGACATCCGAGGCTTAGCCCAGATCCCTAATCGCTCTGAGAGCTCTCAAACAGACAGCATGCTGCTTAAAACATCTGAGCTAAGTCACTGGGGGCTCGTTGGGATGCATTCAAGGCCTCAGCCCCCAGAGCCTCGGGATGGAGAGACTTCTGCCCAGACTAATGCATCAGGCAGGCATGATCTGAGTGTGTGCTGCGGGAAAAGTTATATGCAGTGTCCCCTGTGGCAAAAGAAAGGAGAGCTGGCCTTTCATTTTGGAAAACAGTAATTTTCTAAAATGTTATATATTACTACATTTATGATGTTTTTTTTCTAGAGGTGTCAGGGGCTTATCAATTCATCCCGGGAAAAAGCCGTTGCAGATGCCTTTCATGACACCAGCCAACAACGATCCAGACAAAGCGCTGTCGATATTCAATCAGCGGCGGTCAGACTGAAACTCATTTGGCGTCCACTAAAATCACTTTCCTGTCGATTCCTCGAGTGAATGCTTTACCGCAGCCAGGAGTACAGCAGATTAATTGCGAATTATCCATCACATGCGTGCCATGTTCTACCTCAGCCCCATTAGGCCCTGTTGTGATAAACTATTATTTTAATATTTAACTGTGCAGTAAAAGCCATTTCTGCAGAAGCCGTGACAATTAAAAACATCCACCCATCTTCCATGGCCACTTATCCCGTGCTGGGATGAGCTGGCAATTGAAAACAAAAATCTCTAAAATGAACATACATCTAAAGCCTTGTCTTTTTGCAGCATGCAGAGGCTCAGCAGCTGTCCCCCATCTTGTCATAGCTCTCCCTGCCTGGGAACACTGGGAGAACCTTTTCCTCCCGCCTTTTAAAACTTTAATTGTAAATATGGAGGCGTCGATTTCATGTTGGTGGATTTTTTTTTTAATCTGCGCAGATCTGGCAGGTGGCTGCAGCCGGTCTCTCTGCCATCAGAGACCCTAAACCCCATGTGCGCCAGCTGCGATTTGTGTCTTCACTGCTGCCTCTTCAGCCAGTGTGTCTCTGTCTTTTTCTACAAAAAGAGCCCCCCCACAGTGGTGCCAGGTTGAGCCTAATATTTCGTACTTTAAAAAGCATGGGCGTTACCTTTGGCACGGGCCAGTCAGAGCACAGCAGAGGAGGGGAAGGGGCACCAGCTGCTGAGGGGTGGTAAGGCAGGAAAAGCCCAGACTGCCCAAAGGCCTTCTGGGAAACGTTCAGGGCTTTCGATGAGCGCCCCATTTTTAAATATTTCTTAAATTTAAAAACTGTGTCATTCCCCGGGAAGCCAGACTTGATTTATCCTGACACACTAATGCAGTCTGGTGTCCCTGCCGTTCTCGGCCTGGTTCAGAGCCTCCTGGGGCTTTGGGAGGAGATGATTCTCACTCCGGGCCGTCTCTGGGTCACATGGCGCACTCAGTGTGCAGTACATCCACCCCGAGTCACATGTGACACTGCTTAGCAGACATCTTTCCTGGGAGAACCCTCCACTGCTTTCCCTTAAAGCTGCTGGCTGTTGAGATGTAATTTGGGGTAAGTACCCAATGCCTGGGGCCTCTCATGGGACCCACAGCCTATGGTGATCGGGCCACATCCCTGTCCACCTCATTTTCTGCTCCTTTACTTTTAGGCTGTGCAACACTGACTCGATGGTGTTCTGGATTTATGAGGTGAACCAGTTAAGGCCATCGTGACTATATTGGCTTTCCCTAGTATATCCTGCTAAATATTAGCTAAATATTAGGGTGGGGCAGTGTGTGGTTCAGTGGGCTATGCCTGTGTGTCTGTAATCATGAGGTCACAGGTTCAAACCCAGCCTCAGCATGTCTGCGGTTCCTTGAGCAAGGCCTTTAACCCCCAGCTCCCTGGGCGCCCCAACAGGTGGCTGCCCTTCACGGACAACTTGATCTACAAAGACCAAGTTGAGGGAGGCGTAAAAAGAATTTCCCCACGGGGAGGATAAAGGATTATTATTACCTGAAACAACTCGAGTTAAATACAGAGATTCTGTATAACTTCTTAGGGCACTTTTCCACTGCCACTAAGAACCGAGCCGTACTGCAGGTTAGCAGTTTGCCATTTAAAGCATGTAAATTGTGCTTCAGATTAGCAGTTTGCCATTGTAAAGTATGTAAGCTGTAACTGCCCTAACATGGCTCTGTTCTGTGCATGGATTATCTGAAGCAAAAAGCATGTATTTTATATATTATTTATTATTAGTCGTTTCGCGATGCATCCCTGAAAACTCAGTACTTGAAAATTTCTAACCTGCTACTCATAGTGCTATTGAACAACGGAATGGACTGGTAATTCAAATTTATGCAAGCAAATGCTAATTCCGCTGGTGTTTGATGCTTGCACAACACAGAGATTCTACAGCACGCCCTGTGTAGAAGGAAGCAATTTAGAAGCAAAAAAGCACCATTAGTTAGCCTCTTAGTGATACCGTCTCCTTCCATGTAAACACCTTTATGTCAGTGGTGTGGAGTGAAAACTCATGGGGACCTTTAATGGCTTGAAGGTCAGATACTTTGGCACATTGGAAATCATACATCCATACATGTGGTACTATGTCATGGATGATTTAATAAAAGTATCAAAACAAAGTGAGTAGGGGATGGTCATTGTCTATTAATATTAATAATTTCCCATTGCATGCAATCTCGGGACAATAGGCAGTGGAATACCTTCAGTTTAGCAAGAACTTTCATGAGAACCTCAGCTGTCTTCTTCCTACTCACAGGATCATTGACGCTGTGTGCATCGAGGTCCTAGCTAAAGGCTGTCCTCTTCCTGCCCTCAGGATCATCAAGGCCATTTTTATGGAGGTCCCAGCTAAAGGCAGTTATCTTCCTACCCACAGGATTATCGAGGCCATTTCTATGGAGGACCTAGCTAAAAGCTATTATCTTCCTACCCACAGGACCATCGAGGCAGCGTGCATCGAGGTCCTAGCTAAAGGCTGTCCTTTTCCTGCCTGCAGGATTATTGAGGCTATGTGTATTATTGTCCTAGCTAAAGGTTGCCCTCTTCCTGCCTGCAGGATCATCGAGGCCGTGTGCATCGGTTGGTTCACAGCTGAGTGCATCGTGCGCTTTCTGGTGTCCCGCGATAAGTGCGAGTTCCTGCGGCGTCCACTGAACGTCATTGACCTGCTGGCCATCGCTCCGTACTATGCCTCGGCGCTGGCAGCGGCTGTGACAGGCGAGAGCTCGCAGCTGCAACGTGCCGGCGTCACGCTGCGTGCCCTACGCATGATGCGTATCTTCTGGCTCATCAAGCTGGCGCGCCACTTCCTGGGCCTGCAGTCGCTCGGGCTGACGCTGCGGCGCTGCTACCGCGAGATGGTCATGTTGCTGGTGTTTGTGGGCGTGGCCATGGCCATCTTTGGTGCACTAGCCCAGCTGTTAGAGCATGGCTTGGACCTGGCGCCCAGCAGTGAGGACTATTCCAGCATCCCGGCTGCCTGCTGGTGGGTTATTATCTCCATGACCACAGTGGGCTATGGAGACATGTACCCCATCACCATGCCTGGGCGCATGCTGGGCGGCCTCTGTGTGGTCAGCGGCATCGTGCTGCTGGCACTGCCCATCACATTCATCTACCACAGCTTCGTGCAGTGCTACCATGAGCTGCGGCTACGCTCGGCTCGTTACCACCGCAGCCTCTCCACTGAATTCCTCAACTGAGTGGCACGGGTCAGCCCCTCTCCAGCACTCACCTCCCATCAACCTGGGAAAGTCCCTATTGTGCACCTCCTTTCTTTGGCCAGAAATCTCTTCTGACACACATTTGTCCCTGCATTCTGGCCACAGGGGCATGTCAGGGTTTTTGTAAGGGCATGGCAGGTACCCATGGTGAGAGTAACCAATAGGAAAAGCTGTTAGATCATGGGTATGTAGCTTATATACATCTATGGAAGTCAGGGACACATAATTAAGAACTGATAATTATTTCTCAAGCTTCCTCGCACAGGTGAACGATATTGACATCTAAAGTATGAGAGTTTCTAATGCATCCCAGCAAAAGTGATATAATATTCTGTTCCAGTCCAGAGTGAGGACAGCAAGTTCTAACATAATGCGATCACAGGTCCATCCCGGTGTCCTGCATAATGCCATCGGGATTCTATTGTTCAAGCCCTTCGCAGTGACAGCTGCTCTATGTCTGGAAGGTAAGACTCTTTCCAGTAAATGATTGGCTTACTGATAGCAGCCAGCTAGCCAATGGACATGGACTGCCCATTTCACCATGAGCAGACTTCCTATCGAGGTTCCGGAGATGCGCGCCATGGGGCAAGTAGGAGGGGTTGCCATGTGTGGGCTCTTGGCCCCCCTCTTCTGTCACAGGGGCCCATAAGGAGAGGCAGCTGCCCCCTCAGGCTGGCACCCCACCACTGCCGCCATGCCATGGCGGGGGTTCAGTTCTCTCAGTCTCGGGGGGCAGTTTCCCTTCCTGTCAGCACTGACCATAACCATACCACCTCCTTCCCTCAACCCTCTCCCACTGCTCCAATGGCTTCCTCCTCCTCCTCTGAAGGCTTCCAGGCCCCCTAGCTGCCAAGAAAAGCTACTGCACCCAGTGATGTCAACACTGTCTCTCTGTTTGACTTTTTTACATATCTAACTTCAAACTTCCTGGGCAGTAGGCAGCTACATGGGGGTGAAAGGCCGTATGACGCTTCCTCACGTCCCTCTGTCTCTGCCTGCAGTAGACAGTCCACCAGCAGCTTTTGTCACATGACTTTTGCCAGATGTTCATTAGAAGGTTGTCACCTCTTTGCCACCAGTCATCCAGGGTCACAAGATCACATTCAGGACACTCAAGGTCATCCATCAACAGCAGCTTTATAGCCATGTTGTTTTATAGTTTTGTTAATAATTTTTTCTAAAAGTATTACTTAAATATATAAATATATCCAAGAAACATCTAAATTGTTATTGAATGCAATTAATCTTCAAAAGACCAAGCTTCAATACTATGCTTGCTCTCTAGGTGAAAAATAACAGCGTTTCCTGAAAATTCCTGGAGGAGAATATATATTCTCCATACTTCATTGCATGATGAATTTTGAAAATTAAAATGGAGAAACATTGTGTAAGAGTTATAAGCTGAACTGGAGTTCTGCTGCTTCCTGCCATGTGAACAGTGAAACTGGACGATGTTTGACTTCCACTGGGAATAAACCTTCATACTGGACCTGTCGGGCTGCCTCATGACTTTGTGTTATCGTTCCAGTTGTGTCAGGAACTAGAACAGAGGTGGCCAATCTTATCCGCAAAGGGCCGGTGTATATGCAGGTTTTCGCTGCAACTCCCTATTACATTACTAATTAGAGGACTGATTGGCTGCAGAGTCCTCACACCTGGGTTTGAACAGCTGACCTACAGATTATCCCAAAAACCTGCACACACACCGGCCCTTTGCGGATAAGATTGCCCACCTCAGAACTAGAGCCTCATAATTCCATCCTAGCCTGTGGTTTTGATTTTGGGAATTTTACTGATCCCAGTTTTATGCAAGAGCAGATGTCCAAGCCCCCCCCCCCTGCCAGGAGGTTTGTAAGGTGATAAAATCCCACCCTGGATTTTTAGAGATGTTAGGATATATAGGATGACAATAGAAAAGAGATCCTCAACTCAAAAAGCTGAAAGTGTCTTGAATTCATAGAGTTGACTTGTGCACCATACTGGTGAAAAGTTAGGAGTCCTGGAGAAGGAACCAGAGAGAACTAATGGGCAGAGCGGGGTGCCTGGGCCGCGTTAACGGCGGTAGTGGGTGTCAGCGTGTAGCACAGTATTAGCAGAAAGGGGTGGCTGGGCCACGTTAACGGCAGAAGTGGGTGTTAGCATGTAGCACAGTACTGGCAGAGAGGGGCGGCTAGGTCACATTAACGGCGGGAGTGGGTTTTAGCATAGGGTGACCAGATAATCCATGTCAGGGAGGACAGTCTGATCTAGGACAGGATTTGTAAACTACCATTTCAATAACAGGACCTGGATTTCACTTGAGCACTGAGTTCTTACTGTGTACTAATTGGTCAGTCTCCTATAATCGTGCATGTGTCACTAATGCTAATGTGAAACAGCTAGATGAGTCTTTCAAACAAGGACACAAAGCAGTCAAAGCGTGAGAAGAGCTGAACTAATTAGCCGAGCGCAGGAGCATTTCAGTTTGAAATTAGTTTGTAAAACCCGAAGTAGCTCAAAGTGTCCTCCCTGACATGGACTATCTGGTCACCCTATTTTAGCACGTAGCACAGTACTGAGAGAGAGGGGCGGCTAGGCCACGTTAACAGCGGGACTGGGTGTTAGCAAGTAGCACAGTACTGGCAGAGAAGGGCGGCTAGGTCACATTAACGGTGGGACTGGGTGTTAGCAAGTAGCACAGTACTGGGAGAGAGGGGCGGCTAGGCCACGTTAACAGCGGGACTGGGTGTTAGGAAGTAGCACAGTACTGGGAGAGAGGGGCGGCTAGGCCACGTTAACAGCGGGAGTGGGTGTTAGCAAGTAGCACAGTACTGGCAGAGAAGGGCGGCTAGGCCACGTTAACGGCGGGAGTGGGTGTTAGCAAGTAGCACAGTACTGGCAGAGAAGGGCGGCTAGGTCACGTTAACGGCGGGAGTGGGTGTTAGCAAGTAGCACAGTACTGGCAGAGAAGGGCGGCTAGGCCACGTTAACGGTGGGAGTGGGTGTTAGCAAGTAGCACAGTACTGGCAGAGAGGGGCGGCTAGGCCATGTTAACAGCGGGACTGGGTGTTAGCAAGTAGCAC
>JABFDZ020000045.1:1633501-1647488 GCA_019775955.2 Pollimyrus isidori | reverse complement strand
ATGTGAGGCATAAATTGTAAAGCGCTTTGAGTACTCGGAAGAGTAGAAAAGCGCTATATAAATGCAGTCCGTTTACCGTTTACCGATTTGGATCTCTAGCTCATGTTTAATGTTCAACGACTGAAGGCCAAATACATAATAGGTTTGACAACATGGTTTTTAGATACTATCATAACCGTTACACATACATGGAAAATAATTTTGCATGTTCCATAACAGAATTAAGAAAAAATCTTGATTGATCACCCATTCGTTTGCGGTAAAATGCGGTAGGTATATGGTAATACATTAATTGTGTATGTGTATTGCACACACATGGTCCTGTACTTTATGTGTGTACGTGTGTGTACATACATACACTGATACAAATATATAGTATATGAATATATACACAGACTTCACCATATTTTGTCACGTGTATGTTATTAAATGTAAAAGACAAATATATGAAAACCACCAATTCCTTATGTATTTTAATATATTTTTACATTAGATTTTGCAATATATTATTGGAACAAACACTTTTGATAAAAATATAGAGGTGCCCATATATTTAGATGTATTTCTGTTTCGTAAATGCACGCGTCAGGGCGGTGTTTTGGGGGCTGCTGTAGACAACTTCCTAGAACTTACATTTGGAGGGAGCACTTACTGTCATCAACTGAAAATGTGACAACTCCAGTAGTTTATAGCCGTAGATACAGGAAACACATCCAGCTCCCCAACTTGGTTTGTGAAAGGGATGGGCATGTGACAGGATCACACAAAAGTACATAAGCATTGCTGTCCCTACCTCTGCCAGTACACGAACTACACCAGCTAAACAGGCTTCAAAGCCCAACCCCAGAGGTGTGAGCTAACAGCGCTATCTACTGACCCACGGTGACGCCCCACAGGTAAGTAGGATCACAAGTACGATTATAGCCTTTTTTGTATTGAAAAACACCCAGGAATTCGGCCACCTCTTTTTTTAAATTTTGGGCAGGCGTGACATGGCTACCTCTTTACGTAATTGTCCGATAGCGTAAGCTCAGTGAGGACCCTTTCTGCCCGGCGAGCAATTCGGTGCTGCCGTGTGATTCTTCGGATACAATATCTTTTGCGGAAGATGTATTACAAATTCAGCGGTTTTACTCAGAAGTTGACCGGTTCGGCACCGTTAGTCGCATATGCTCCCCAGGTGAGTCGAAGGGAAGTGTCTTGTTTGCGCCAATCTGAAATAGCGATGACCTTCAATATCCACTCTGTAACGACCCTGCTTGTCTTTCTATCCGGATTACGGGATGTCCTCTTTTTGGATATTCGTGTTATTGTGCTGTTGCTATTATTTATTAGTAAGATATAAGTATGAAGTTTATGTCTCTGTGGCTCTAAGGTGAAAGTCATGCTTTTTGGTTGAAGTTATTTTGCAGCCGGTTTACTTTTTGCAGTTATTTAAAAGTTTGGTCCGACACCTCAATATTGATCTTGTCTTTTTCAGTAGTCCAGATGATTTATATTAGCTGTCATATAGAGAGAGGGTCGCATACCTGGTTATCACAGTAATATTTGATTCTTATGGTTGACTGGTTGATACCCGGAAGCAGACTGATATTTGTTTTTTCACCTCTTTATTTATTCGTGTAAGTGCTACTAGTAGAATAATGCAATAACGCGAAGGAGTCTTTCCCCTCGTCCGTGTCAGTATTTCAGGGTGGCTGGCGGGGGTGTAAGTTGTCCTTTGGCCGGGAGTCCGTCACATTCTTTCCGATTATTACATTCTTACATTATATACGTATATTTCGTGGCATTTGTTACCTTTCATACACCGAGTGTACCACTATGTCAAAATATAAAGGTTTTAAGTCGATTCTAAATGTTTTCCACATATGAGAACAGTTGAGGTGATTATCTGGTTATGCATAAATATAGCAGAATCGCCTGTGGGTACATTTGCACCGAAAACGTTGTTTTTCATTTCACATGATTGGCTTCTGAAAGTTTAACTGTGTGTATGGAGTCACCCGACAAAGTTTATGGACGTGCAGCAACATCGCACGAACTGGCCCAGATTAGTATTCGAATTCATTTGTGGATGATATGCTCGTAAAGGGGGATTACCAACCACAAATGAAATATGACAGTGCCTTCTGTACTGTGTCAGCTGTGGACAGAATCCAGAAAGCACGTGGATTTCGTGGCAAACGAATAATGCACGTGCGTGTGTGACTGTGTGAACCTAGGATTCCAAGTTTAATGGTTATTTGTACGTGTGTCTCTTACTGACTTGTCCTGTTATCCTTCTGCAGGGCTTCAGGCCGGCAATCCCTAGCCAATCACCTACCATGGTCTTTGCCACGCCCACTAAGGTGACATCAGAGGTTGGCCGTGGTGCTGAGTATTTGGGAGCGAACAGAGTGCCTGATCTGCAGAAGATCTTCCAGGTATGGGAGAGCAGGGGCTGGGGTCAGGATGCATCCAGTGGTAACAGGCACTGCTGAGCAGCCCCTAGGGGGCGCTAGTTTCTGCATATGAGTAGAGCTACACAATGAGGTGTTGCTAGTGACATGCAGAGTGCTGTTTGTGTGTGAACTGCCTCTGAGCTGTGGGCCTTTCTCTCTCACATGACCAGGGGGAGGGCATGCCCGTGCACCTGAAGATGGGGGTCCCAGACAAACTGCTGTACCGCACCACCATGGCCCTGACCATAGGGGGCACCCTCTACTGCCTCATGGCGCTCTACATTGCCACTCAGCCCCGCAAGTGAGGCCAGCATCAAAACTGTAGGATTGGTTACCACGACGACTGTAGTGATGACGTTCATGATCTTTGAGTAACGGACTCATCCTCCTGACCTGTTCCCTTCATGGGTTAAAGCTCTGTGCTATTTATTACTCTTCTGTAAAGAGGAAGTTATCATTCCCAGTCTGTACAAAATAATCTACCAGCAAACTCTGGCTGTGGAGGCTTGAGGACTTCACCTGTCTCCTACCCAAACCCTCACCATTCCTCCAGCTCATACTGCCTGCATGTGTGTGTGTGCGTGCATGTGTGGTTACGCATGTGGGTGTCCCTATGGCTCCAGATCACATGTCTGATGACTTTGATAGCATTGTGAAAAACAGCTACCAGCTGTTCCTTCTACCAAAGGCCTAGAAGATGAAAAGGCAGTAAAGAATTTGGTTGTTGATGCTGGTGAATTTTTGTACCTGATCAGGCACCAATTTCAGTAAGAGAGTGTAATAAATGTAAAATATGCCCCTTTGATAGAGTCTGAAATAGGCTGATTGGATGATGATTGTGCACTAATGTCTGTTCCACTCTTCTGTCATGTAAACAGATGTCATGCTGGTTATTGTGTGTGAATGTGAAAACGCAGGCCTGGTTCCTGTCTGCACACCCACTAGTGGTTCTTGTGCCAGGGCACAGCAGCCACCTTCTTGTGCATGTGCAGCTCACTCTGTCATACCTCTGTGATTTGCTTTCACTACATCCAAAAACTACATCTGATGCGAGCTTGTCAGTTATGTGGGAAAATAAAGACAAACAGAAAAGAAACCCCAATGTTGGTGTCTCTGAGGTGTTTGTTTTGAGGAGCTTTAAAACCCGCCTGGGCCAGTCGCTCAGCGGGGAGCATCACAAAGGGGCATGGCTCTCCCGCAGCTTTGTCGTAGTCGTGTTTGGTTTTGTTTTGGGGACAAAAACTACCTTTTACAGACAATCAAACTAGCATGTGGCTCCATGTCAGCGCTGGTGGAGTGAGTGTGCTGTGTGTTGGTGTACAGGCCGTCTGTTAGCATGTTGGCTGCGCGTTAGCGTGCAGTCGCCTGTGCGTACAAGCTGTCTGTTAGCATGCGGCTGCGCATTAGCGTGCAGTCGCCTGTAAGTGTGCGGCTACGCGTTAGCGTGCAGTCGCCTGTTAGCATGTAGCCGTGCAGCTGCCTGTTAGTGTACAACCTCAGTAGCGGCTACTGTATTGATTTTTCGGCATGAGCACAGAGTTCTGTGAAAGGCCCTTATTCACAAGTCCCAGCCTGACAGCCGTCCTTCTCTCCCTGTATGCCTCTTCTGAGCCCCTGGGCTCCCGCTAATAGATCTGGGAGAGCCCTTCACAGCTGCTTTGCTTGCTGAGCTTTGGCGATGATGAGAGGCCTTCGGCAGACCTGCGTTTCCTCTGCTCTGTGAGGGTTGACATGTGCCGGTCCTTTTAAATGAAGTCTTTTTTAGTATGTTGCTACCTGTTAGCAGAGAGCACTGTCCCAGCAGGCCTCCCATTTGGGGGGGGGGTCCCTCCCCCATCACACTCCACCTCCGCGGACTCCATCTGCTGCCGTGATGTCTCCTTGGCGTGGGCTCGCTAGGGGCCCCTGCTGGGCACTGGGCCGCCTGCAGTGTGATTCGCCGCCTGCTGTTTCTTTAGTGCTGAGCACCTGCTCCTGTGTCGGGCACAGGCCTGTAACAGAGCAGCCTGAGTCGCCGCTCTCTACTCCCCGGGGGGGTGTTTGCCCCATCGGAGCTGTTAGATGCCCACGCTGAACTTCATATTCATTCTACTCATATAACTGGAAGCCTCCAGATTCCTCATGAATAATAAGCTATAAACTGGTATTATTGCCGTCACTAATACTTTCCTGCAAATCCCCTTTATTATCTTCATAAAAAATTTATTTTAAATTCTGGGCAGCTTCTGGGCAAGCTGAAGTTCTCATTTTAATCGGCTAACAGTGAGAGCAGACACAGAGCACTGTGAAGCCGCCACAATGCTGTTTTTAATGGCAGCACAACACTGCTGTGTGGCCGCGGAGAGCCCAATAGGCTTAGTGCCCATAACCTCACACACTACTCTCCTTTGTGGGACCACTGCTGTTTGTCGCTCCGCCCTCCATCGCTCTCCTGCTCCCTGTCTGTCTCTCTCTACCATACTGGTCTGTCTGCATGTCCCTCCCACCTTTATCTGTCTCTCCTCCCCGCATCATCTCCGCTTTCATCTTTCTCACTTGCTTCCTCTGTCTCCTCCCCGCATTCCCTTCCCTCCTTATTTATTTTTTTGTTTGTTAATCGTTCTTTCTCTGCTGACTGATTGCCCCCGCCTCCCCCTTCCCTCCAATCCCTGTCAGAGTCAGACATTGCTGCTGATTCCTTGCAGGAGCCCCAAGCAGTGAGTGAACGTCTGACCTCTCTGGTTAGCGTCAACAACGTGACGTTGCACTGCTAGCAGAGACCAGCAAAGAACACAGAGACACAAAGTAAATTTACGATTCAGGCCCTCATTCTGTTGGGAAGTGAGAGCCAATCAGGATCAAGGAAAGTGTTCTGGAAGCACACCAGAGAGGGTCATCTGCAGGACTCATCACTATCCTGATGAGACCTGGTCAGAGACGCAGCTGAGCTGTCAATCAGCAGGTCCTAGAGCCCGGCCGGGCATCAGCTAGCTGGCCATTAGCCCCCCCCCCAAGCAGCAGCCCACCATGGCACGGGGGCCCTTCTGTGCAGCTGACGCCCACGGGGGGTGTATTCGCCTCATCACATGACTCACAAGTGGTGAGAACACCGGTCAAAGGAGGTGGAGCCCAATGGCGTCACCTGAAGGTATCATCCAATTGCAGCAGTAGAACTTGTGTGGTGATGGGGGCAATGAGCCGGAGCCAGAGGGGTTTTCCAAATGCAGCATCAAAAGTCACCGAGGAGATGGCCCCCGGAGGTGTCGTCTTACAGCAGCAGCAGAAGTTGCCGTGGTGATGGAGACAAGGAGGTGGAGCAGAGATGTATCATCCAATGGCGGCAGGAGAATTCCTGACCTTATAATCTGAGCCTGAACCCTTAAGCACCTGGACGCTTTGGTTGCTGAGAATGAGTAGTTGGCATGGAATCTGAAGCTGTTTGCCAAGTAATAATGCAATATAAATATACCCCCTTGACCCCAAGCAGGTGCTTCAGATCCTTAGTGAAACACCCTTAATTCAATGTTCATGTCTGTACTAGGAATACCTGCCTGATGGTTGGTGAGAACAGGAGCTGATTGCACATAAAACTGTCCCCCAGGCCAGTGACAGCCTTGTGTTGTTGATGTCCAGTTCCTTCCCACAGGACCTGTAGCTCAGCGGCTACACATGGTGCCCTCAGATATGAAGTTCAGAGGCACTTTTCCGAGGAGAGTAAAGAGGCAGCATTTTAAGGTTGAGGGCTGACCTCATCATTAGCTAATGATATGTTTTGAATTTCTTGTCCACCCACATCCATTTCACCAATCAGAGCCTCGGAATGTATATAGGGGTGGGGCCATAATGTCACTGGTGATGGAGTGCCCCTCCCTGTCACTCACTGTTTAATAATGAGCTTGGCCCCTATATATGAATTATGGCCACTCTTATGCCTCTCACCTTAAAAACCATAGAATTGTCCCTGGCTGCAGCAGTTCGATGATAAAAGGCAGGCTTACCTAAGTTCCGGTTGGGGTGTTTTTACTGTGGGTTTTAATCTAGATTTTTAACGGATCGATGCAGCCGGCTGATCCCGCTGGCTTGCCTGCAACCCTCTGTCCATCCCCCCGTGCATAAGGTCCCTGCCTTTCATTGTTCTGAATTTGATTCATCGGATCCTAACACCAGCTGAGGCATTGTGATTGGCTGAGTGTGCAACGGACGCCTGGCAGATCGATGGTATTTACATCACTAGAGCAATAGGCTCAGAGAGCCCTGGGACATTCCCTGGATTTTAGGGGAGGGAAACAAGTGGTGGAAGGTTATTCTGGAAGCAGAAAGGCTGAATAGAACTTCAGCTAAGATCTTTGTCCTAATCTGGCTCTCATAAAACATGCCTCCCCAGTCTGTACTCCTAGTGTGATGGATTTTGTGTTCACTTTGAAACACGGCGCTCTGCACGCCTACAGTACAGCTTTATAATACGCTTTAGTCACACCAAGGTAAGTGCTCAGTATGTGACGATGCTGGTATCTGGCCTTCAGGGACCAAAGTCCTGCACTCACCTCTTATTTAGCTGGAGGATGCAGGAATCCAGGGCCTCACCAATGCTGAACAGAGGCTCACCTGGCTGGGAACATCTCCTTAGCTGCTATACTACTGAAGATGGGAAGCTGGGGAAAGTGGCGACCCCCCCTCAGGTCTCCAGAGTAACAGCAAGAGAGTGAGACGAGGGCTCCGTGGGTTTCGGCGAGTCCGTTACCAAAAGCCGGAGCGTGAAAAGCCACCATGCTGCCTGGTCGCTTCGCTCAAGCCGGGAGAAGCTGCGGCTTTTCTCAGAGTTAAGTCGTGTATTTGTTTATAATCTGCTGTCCTAACAGATACTGTGATATTTTGACGTTATTGTCTACAGTGACTCATCTCTGCGGCCCATTGTTGAAGGAAGAGGCCTGACATTTCCCTCACAATGGGCCCTTTGCAGCTTTGGTGCGTAAACGCAGCTCCGAGCGAAACACTCGCGTATCTGGTAAATGTCACTTGACGCGATGCTTTGTGTCCTGCATTTGCACGACGGACACCTTGTTTTTAAGGTTTACAAGCACAGGTTAGGAGATCAGCCTGGCAGGAGGATATTTGCGTGGTTGAAGCTTACGGCGATCCACTCCAAAGGCCTATGTCCTCTTTCCTCCAGCAGAGGGAGCCGCAGCCTCACAAACAGGGACACGCATGACGGGCCCCTCCAGAGAGCTCCCTGTGCCCCAGAAAGCCTTGCCAGATGTTACCGTCCCGCATTAATATCTGAAAGGAGAAATGAAAAGGACTGAATCTGTGCAGGGAGTGTCATCTTCTCAGGGAATATGATCCGCAGCTGCTGTTCTTTTATATTGAATTATATATATATATATATGAAATTTTACAAGGCAGAGATTACAAGACGTGTCCTGAAAGGGAAAAGCAGGGAGAGTTGCATGTCCTTGACTTGGTGCTTCAACGGCGTGACTGGGCCCAGCAGGAGAGAGAGTAACATGTCATCCAGGTGTCAGGAGATACGGACTCTGGCTCATTCTGTTGAGGGTCTTTCGTGGATCAGGTCAACATATTATCACAAAGAAAAATGTCCCTTCAGAGGGATGGGGGGACCCCACTCTGCTACAGAACACCCCACTGGGTGACACCATCTGACTTCTGAATGAGCAGCAAATAGGGCAAAAGCTGGGGGGGGGGGGTTAAGCTCTGGTCTCCCCCCCCCCCATCTGCCTGTGCCATTTTCACTCCATTTTTAGGGCACCCTACTTATTCACACCCCATCTCTGAGAAGCATGGGGAGGCACAGCAGAATAATCATTATACTAACAATGACTGTAAGAGCCCTGATTAAACATTTTAATTAGCACCAGAAAAATTTAAAATTAACACGAAGCCCCAGATGATACATGAACGTGAAGCAGGTTCCTGTTCTGCTCGCCGGGACACCCACAGACCACAAGGTGGACCCATGTAAATTTACAGTCCTGTCACTGTTACTGCCCCCAATTATTTCACCGGGGGTTTCCTCTGGGCTGGGAGCCAAACTGGGCTGGGAGCCAAACTGGGCCGACTCTCTGTTTTAACAGGGCACAGATAATCGATAGACTTCCTACAGACTCTCACACGGGCACAGTGGCGTGGGAGGTGGTTTCGGTATGGGCCGTCCTAAGGCTGGCAGCACCAGCCTGTCTGTCTTTCATGCTGCCAGTCTGTAGATGGCAAACACTGCCCCCTCCCCCCAATTTGACAGTTTGTCCCAATGCCATCATTACTGAGTGACTGAAATTGAGCCTTTACCAAGCACAGCACCCACCCCTCCAACACACCCACGAGATCCCGCTCTGCCTCATCTTATTACGCCCCTTAATCCCAAAACCCACACACACCTCCATGACACGAGCAGGCCCCGGAGCAATGGCCAGTGCATCCTGGGTAATGGGCAATGGGCAGCAGCTCCTGATAATATGCATCACATGCCGCCTAAGACGTCTGTAACAGTACAGTGAACAGGTACAGTGCTGAGACAGTCACCCGGAGAACAGGTCTGTGGTAGGATGGAAGGGTGGATGAGCAGAAGGACGGATGGATGGACTGTATTTGACTTGAGGGGACTTACTTTCTATTAACATTAAAATAACCTTCTAAAGGAAAACCCGCTTTTAAGGTTCTAATTATTAAACCATCATCATATTGGCCATTTATTACCTTTCCGTCACAGCGGCCGCAGCTTTTTAAGCAGAGAGTCATTCAAGTGGTGTTCAAGTGGGCATGACTTTCACTCCACTGACAGGCCCACAGCGCCCTCTACTGTGAGGATTCATTACTGCATCACATTTCATACTCAGCCTAAACAAATACCGTCATGCCATCGTCAGAGTCCTACTTAGGACTCTGGAAATACTCAGCTGCCACGGATGTAACCAGTAAGGCAGAAGGAGGAGCCACAAGGTGGCGCAGGTGTCACATTCAGATGGGACAGTCATGGGCTGTAAAGTCATACCTGCACCAAGCCAAGATGTGTACTGAGCCCAGATGAAAGGAGAGTTTATCTTATGTAAGTTACCAAGCTCAAATACAGCTCACTTAAAAAATAGACTCATTGGGGAGAAAGTTATTTGACTGTATATTGGGCATAAATCCCATCCACATTGGTGTGTGTGGGGTTAAATCCCACCTCTGCTGTGTGTGGGGATTAAATCCTGCCCCTGTCATGTTCCTGTCATGTTCTCACCCGCTGCTTCTCTCTCTCTCTCTACTCCAGTCTCAGCATCCCATAAGGGATCGGCCACCAGCCCCCAAGAACTAATTCAGGTATGTTAAAAATTATATACACTACCAGTCAAAGGTCTTTGCACACCTCAGGTTTGTACCACTTTCCAATTTATTTAATCAACTGCAGATTTTGTATTCTTCTTAAGTATTGGAAAGTTGAGTGAACAATTATAAATAAAAATATAAGTCAAATAAAACATGTCTCCTGTATAACACAGAAAGAGTAGGTAACAGTGCATAACTTTAACTTTAAGCATTCTGGTTAACTGTTTCCTCCCCTGAAATAGAGCAGTATTTAATGTTGCTTGTAGAAAGAAAGCCTGGAATTTTCTCTGCTGTTATAATTGCTAGAGGAGGCTGCTTGAATGAATCAAAGATTGACATTTTCTTGCTAAAAACGGTACTCAAATGGTGAACATACTGTAAATGTATTTCTTAACAAAGAATAAGTGTGTGAGTAACTAACAGAACTGAGCAATTCCCCCTGCTGTTTAAACTGCCTGCCACTAGGGGCATTTCTAAATGATTCAACACTTTTTATTTACACTTTGGTTTCTTCTGAATATACTGAAAAATAGTTGTTAAAATATCCCAAAGGTGTGTCTTACTAGTTAAGTGAAAGTGAAACTGTAGAAAACATTTTTCCTGAAAACATCTTGACTGTTGCCATAACAGAGTCTGTAACATGGCTGCTGCAGCTTCGTTCCTTGAGGAGGAGCTCTGCTGTTCTGTTTGCTCAGACTTCTTCAAGGATCCTGTTCTACTGAAGTGCAGCCACAGCTTCTGTAGAGTCTGTCTGAAGAATTTCTGGGAAGAGAAGAGCTCTCAGGAGTGTCCATTATGCAAGAGGAAGTCCTCCGTGGAGGATCCTCCACTAAACCTGAATTTGAAAATCATTGCAGATGCCCATCGAAAACAGAAGAGTGAATCTCACTGCAGTCTCCATGGAGAGAAGTTTCTACTTTACTGTGTAGAAGACCAGGAGCCCATCTGTCTGGTCTGTTAAACTGCAAGGAAACACAGAGACCACCAGCTCTGTCCACTAGAAGACTCTGTAGAGGATAAGAAGGTATTCTCTTCTGTATTATCACTCCCCCTCACTCTTCGCTATTTTTATTGAACCTCTAGCAGCCACGATAAGACCTGCAAAAATTAAACTTTACTCCACTTCTTATTTTTCAGATACAGCAGCTGGTGTGATGACACTATGTCCAGTAGTAAGATGTAGAAGCTGTGCTTTTGTTACTCTGTCCTTTTGTTACTCTTTCCTTTTTGCTCTACTTTCTTTTAAGTTGTCATGTGTTATTTTTCTTAACCTGTTCCTCTCTCTTTGTCTGACCCCCTGCTTTTCTTTTTCTTTATTTCTTCTTCTTCTTCTGTCTGTCTCCTCTTTTTCTCCCTCCTCTCTTCCTATCTCTATCTCTTCAATCTCTCTCTATCTCTTTATATCACTTCAGTAAACTTTCCCTGTCAGCTCCGGCTATGTGGCGCAATAATCTAAAATGGTTAATAAAGAGTATACCTCAAATAACAAGAGGATCTTAATCCCAGGCTCTACTTGTCAAAATAAAAGTGGTGGCACAATCAAGCACCCAGACTAACATCCTGCTTGCTAAACTGCCGGACACGACAGGGATAAAAAAAAAAAGTGATATCAGTTGATAACACATTACGCGCAGTGCTTTACGTGTAAACCTCCGTAGCCACACGTCCACAGATAAGTTAGACGGAATAGTGTATGCGGCTGATTTAATGAGCCAAAAATGAGAAGTAGTGCTTAATCAATATAAAAGTACAACTTTCCCTTCTGTTGATAAAAGGTGCAGCCATCTTGGATTCTGAACTCAGGATCCTCTGTGCTGCTCCGAGATTCTTCTCAGATCTCTGAGGAACGGGAATGCGCATGTCGTCACTTCCGGCTTCATAACTCGGAATCCAGCTCGGAATATGAGTTCCGAAGGCAAATGGAATGCACTAAAACTGTCGGAAATGGGTTGACAGAGACATTTCAGGGATTTTGAGTCATTCTGCAATGCAGATGGATTACTTGCGTTAAAAAAAATTAATCAGATTAATCATGATGATGGATTAATCTGCATTAACCCATTAATTTTCACAGCCCTAGTATTTAGATATAACCTACAGACATCCTTTGGTATGTTTTAAATCAGGAGTATCAAACATACGGCCTTTGGGTCAGAACCAGCCAGATGAAAGGTCTGATCTGGCCCGTGAGGATTTTAGGATATCAAAAAATTGAATCGGAAAATCCCCCCTAAAAGATGCCACCCTTACAGGATGTGTGTCGCGCCGAATCTCTTCCACCATCTGAATTCCTTCCCCCGTGTAACATTCACCTGTTTGGCCGATAATTTCGAGGTATCCCGTATGTTTCAAATTCACTCATCCATCCATCCATCAATCCATGTTACTCATTCTCTGTGCCTTGTCATGGACTGACATTCCTTCCTCGGTGTTCCCTGCCCAGTGCCCTGTACTTCCCAGGCTGAATTCCATGTTCAACAAGACCCCATACAATAAGCAAATATGGAAGCATTCATAACAGTATATATAAACAGAGCAAGCTGTGTATTACATGCAAATCCTATGTTGACTGTATCTCCTATTATCTGTCTGTAAATTTTATTTCAGGAGGACCTCAGAGCTTCGCTAATTCTGTTAAAGGAAAAGATGGAGAAGTTTTCAAAAGTTAAACAAGAGTTTGAGAAAACAGTCAAACACATCAAGGTATGGAGATTTACTCTGAGGAAGTAAAACCTCACTGTACAGATTAACTTCAGACATACACAGCATTTTTCACTTTCAGAGTCAGTCCCAGCAGACTGAAAAGAGGATAAAGGAGGAATTTGAGGAACTTCATAAGTTCCTGAGACAGGAAGAGGAGGCCAGACTGGCTATACTGAAAGTGGAAGAGAAGGAGAAGAACAAGAGGATGAAGGAGAAGATAGAGAATATCTCCAAACATATCTTCACCCTGTCAGAGAAGATCAGAGACATTGAGAAGGCCATAGATGCTGAGGACATTTCCTTCCTGAAGGTAGGAGTTAGATTTTCCTTCATTGTTCTGTGTGTTTGCTGACTGGGACAAACAGTCCTGCTGTCTGTCTGAAACAGGTATAAGGAGCCAAAACACCTTGGTTGCACTGACCATTTTTGGCCAATAATTTTGTTCTTTATGGATCAGTACATACAACCACACTCAGTCCATGCTAAACATACAACCTGTATAAACAGACACCTTCAGAGAAGAAATATGCCACAGATTCTCACAAATGCTTGACAGTTTGCCTTGTAAAACAGTCACATTGTGTGTATAATGCTTCCATTTTATTTTCCTGTTTTTCAGACTGTCAGCGTCACCAAAGAAAAGTATGTAGTATATATTATTATTTTGAATTACTACTTAATATTACTTAACAGCTGTAGTGTTCTGGAGCTGATCCCAGTCCTCTTAAGGAACAAACAGGAACAGTAATATAATATCTCCAGTGCGGGTGTGAGGCTTTAATTATCCCAGTCAGCACGTTTTCAGGACTGACTGGAGTCACTGATGCTGCAGACTCACTTCAGATCCCACTGTATCACTGACTCCTGCCTGTCATTGTCTTTGCAGAGTCCAGTGTTCACTGCAGGACCCAGAGCTGGCTACAGGGGCACTGATAGATGTGGCCAAACACCTGGGGTCTCTGAAGTTCAGTCTGGGAGAAGATGCTGGGGACTGTGGAGTACAGTGAGTACTGGGGGAAATGGCAGTATAAGGCAGAGAGCACTATCTGAGTACGGAAGCCCTGAAGGGCAAAACACACCAACAAAATCCATAACACAACAGCAAAAGCGAAAACACACCAGCAAATTTGAAAACACACCAGCAAAAGCGAAAACACGCCAGCAAAAGTAAAACACTACAGCATTAACAGCACTGAAAACGGAAAGGGTATGTACCCACTGGGCATCAGGTGCTTGCTACTGATTGGTCAGGGAGCCTGTCAATCAGTGTACTGGCACCTTACAGGGGTAATACATGAAGAATGGGAAAATGTGAGAATTCATCTTACGAGCTACTTATAAATGACCAAGTCAAAATGATTTACCTACTATAAAAATGCTAAACATATATTTATTTATGGATATACCAAGTATTCTGTGTTGTTGTTGTTATCATTATTATTATTATTATTATTATTATTATTATTACAGTTTTTGCCTATTGCTTACACACTTTTTGCTAAATTTGGCACATTGTGTCAAAACTCTACACACAAACCCAT
>JABFDZ020000045.1:1608747-1622305 GCA_019775955.2 Pollimyrus isidori | reverse complement strand
CCCCCCCCACCCCACCCCCCCACCCCCCCCCCCCCCCCCCCCCCCCCCCCCACCCCCCCCCCCCCCCCCCCGCGCCCCCCCCGGCCCCCCCCCCCCACATCACATCACATTCTCCAGAAGTAACCCGAGCCAATAACATTGTTTGTCTTTGCTGCAGACTGAACAAAGCTGAGCTGCTGAACGTGGCAGACATTCAGAGCAGCAGGCTAGTGGCGGACTCTCAGTACCGAGGGCCACACGGCCAGTTAGTAAGCTCTCCGTACCAAGGGCCACGCGGCCAGTTAGTAAGCTCTCCGTACCGAGGGCCACGCGGCCAGTTAGTGGCTGGAGCGTTAGCTGAACTTTAGCCAGAAGCAGCGTGACCGGTTACACATGAAAAAGCAAAAAGCCTGACTTCACAGGGAAAAAAAAAGGCCTTTTTGTTTAGCTGAAATATAATAGCACACCTGGCCACAGCGGGCAGCAAATGGAGCAAGGCACACCCGTCTCCATGGTGACAGGCCACACCCCCAGGAGGAGCCAAATCCAAGATCAACAGAAACCCGATTCAAATCGCTGTGGGAACGCTGCACTCACACGGCACCAAACGGGCGGGGGGGGGTGTGCGGCTCAGCGGGTTAGGGCTAGGCCTGAGCGCCTACAATCGGAAGGTCGCCGGTTCGAAACCTGTCACAATGCCGTTGGGGCCTGGGGCGAAGCCCTTAACTAGAACTGATTAAACAGTCACAATAATCACTCAATAAGATCTGGCTTCTATAATTAACTAAAATAAACATTTAATCCTGTAAAGTGTCACAGAAACATCAGTGTATCTGTCCTGAAGACTTTGGACTGAAGAGAATACACACAGGAGTTTTACACTCCTGTAAATAGGAGTTGCCTTCAGGATTGCTCTACAAGATGGGAGTTTGAGTGTGCAGGGCAGCACGGCCCCCCCAAGACCTTGATAAGCCCCGCCCATGACCCCCAGAGGACAGTTAAGCCACACCTCCACAGGCAATGCCCCACCCCCTCACCTCTCTTCGATCTTGTTCTTGTCCACGAGAGGCTGTTTCAGCCACTGGCTAAGCAGCCGCTGCCCCTGGGGCGTGCGACACCTGTTCAGGAGGCCAGCCAGAGAGTGCGTCCCCGCGGTGTCATCCGGGGAGGCCTGGGGGGAGGAGGCGCGGCCGTTAAACGCCGGAGCGGGCCGAGGCGCCCCGCTTTCCCACACACACTGGGCAGATCCTGCTCTGAATAGGTACGGCTCTGACTCTCAGATAACACAAAAAACACCAGCGTTTAGAGAAGCAAGAAAAAGGCGACAGATACTGTACCTATGAGTGAATGCACACTTTATATTCTGATTTATTTATTAAGTGTACTTTAGTTGGTATTACCAGTATATTTCTGGCTCGTGTGTTTAGCAATAAGGTGTCCTGAATGGTGTGGGGGGGTAAATCCATGAAAAAGATGTGTGAGTGTTTGTGCTCATGTTAGCCGCCGGAGAAATGGCTCCGACACAAATCACCCGCCGAACAGAAAGCGAGCCCCGTCCCCAACACGCGAGAGGGGCGGCCGCGACCTCTGACCTGGAAGAGATTGAGGGCCTGCACGGCAGCGTTGTCCAGCCGCATGTACTGGCCGAGGTCGAAATCCGTCAGCCTAAAGGAGCCAAAGCCGGCCTCGTCCGAGAGGAGCTCCAGGTAGCGGATGACGGCGGCCAGGGCAGACATGGCGACCTGCGGGGGGCACCGCCGCTGTTAGGGGCCCCAGAAAGCATCGCGCCACCGTCCCCAAACTGCACCCCCGGCCCCGAGCTCACCTGCTTTTCCATCTCCGGCAGGGCGGCGCTGGACACAGTCTCCCCTTTGCGGGCCTGCAGCAGACGGTCCAGGTCTTGCACCACATCCTTGGTGGTGAACTCCACCTTCTTCCTGTCCGACACCAGGACGCCGCCCCGCTGCACCACCTGGCAGACACGGCATTGACTTAGCGACACGCGAGCATAGCGCGACATTAGCATAGCGCGCCATGGGGGGCCCAGTGTGTGTGTGTGTGTATGTGTGTGTGTGTGTGAGAGATACCTGTCTGAGCTTGGCCATGTCGCCGGTTGCGTCGCCTGCTGGCAACACGCACTCCTTCGGCCCGATCTGCACCAGCAGGGCCTCCAGGTTGGAGAACTGGTCATTGTCCGGGAACTCACAGACACCCAACTTCCGGAGGGTGGAGTCCACGTAGCCCACGCCCACCACACGCTGCCCGTCGCCGGAGCCCAGGCGCACACCCACCACCCCAGCCCCAGCCCCCGAGCCACCTGCCCCGCCAAACAGGACCTCCTCAAACTGTGTGAGGTTCCCAGGAGACGCCTGCAGAGAAAGGGAGCAAAAACAGGCAGCTAATTAGCCAAGGAACGAGAATGAGGGTTCAGTTCAAATTCACTAGGCCTCTGACTGCAGCCACTCCCACTGCCAGAAGATGGCGAGCCCATCTCCCAGAATAATAATAATAATAATAATATATTTTATTTATAGGCGCCTTATTAGACACTCAAGGTCACCGCACAAAGAACCACAGGATTAAATAACAATAAAAAAAACTACACAATACAAGATTAAAAACAGAAGCTAAAATTAGGCATTGTAACAGAAGGCAAGCTGGAACAGATGTTGGTTGGACCTGAAAAGAGACAGTGATTTGATATTTCTAAGGTCCGGTGGTAATGAGTTTCAGAGGCGGGGGGCAGAACGGCTGAATGCTCGGCTCCCCAGAGTAGTGAGACGGGCGAGGGGAACAGTGGATGGAGGAAGAGGATGGAGGAGAATGCCTGTGCTCTCACCACACCACTGCTCCCTGTGCGCCCTGCAGCAGCCAATCAGGGAAAGATTCCCTCAAGGTCCCTAAATAACCGACGACCGGCATCTGTCCACCCACAGCAGGGCACTGCACTGTATAGCACTGCATTCCGCTGCACCTGCCTCTGTGGTTCTTTGCACAGCCTTGCTCTTCATTGCATCACCTACTTATTGCTCCTTCATTGTTCACTTATTCTTATATTGCACAGTCCTCTGTAAACTAAAGACCAGCTTACTCAGCGGGTCAAACAAAGTGCTCTGCAGAGTCTCTCTGACGCGAGGACTGGGAAGCAGACCCTGGCAAACCTGGACGTTAAACAGGAACAGGTTCTCCATTAGAGAGGCTCGCGGAGATGGCGGGCCAGAGGAGAAGAGCAGGACGTCAGAGACAAAAACGGCCCAACGCCGCTCAGAGGAGGACGGGACGGGGACTGACTCCACGCACAGCGTCCCCGCTGGCAGCCAAGCAGCATCGCACCTTGTAGGCCAGCTGCCAGTCGTGATCTTTGCTGCTCTTGCTCTTGTTCCTGTACACCTCCACTCTGTACTGCCTCACCAGTAGCAGGTCCCGCACAAAAGACTCAAAGTTCATCTTGCTGAGGACCACACTCTCCAAGCGCCTGGCTCCTGGCAAAAGAGACACAGTCCCTGAAACTTTCAGCCATCGTTAACTACAGTGAGACAACTGAACTATTACGTTCTTTACTGCAACTTGCCCCAATACAATAATTGCCTGTGCAATTATAACTTGTTCTGCGCATGCTCATTACCCATTTTATTTGTTATTGACGAGAAGAGCGCATTTCAGATTTCATTTTTCTCCCTCATTATTACGCTATACATTAAAATTCTCATTTTTCTCACGATTAACAAGTTATTTAAAGCCATAAGCAATCCATACAACCTGAGCAAGTTTCAATTCAACCAAAAAGACAAAAACGAACAAAAAAATTGACACTTAAGTAATAGGTAGTAACTGTAATTTAACAGTTTTTACAGTACCATATTATCCCGAATAATATAATTTACACACATTAATTACGTACACACATTAAGTATCGCTGATAGAATTAATAATGGGAATCACTATTTTCTTGTTACCATTTAAAAATGAGCAAATACGAGGTTATTCTGCTTCATGTGCGTAAGTTTACTGTACGATTGCTTTACAAAATATTTTGAAATAGTAACATCTACAGTAATACTGTCGGGGCTTCTTACATGCAGTTATCCATCTACCAAGTGTATTTTGAACTAGCTAAGAACCTGAAGAAGGCTTAATTCAGCGATAGAGACCCAGGGTTACCGGATCCGAGGCTTTTAATGACTCCATTGGTCTTGAATACTTCTTTTGCTGCAAAGACAGCATCTTTTCCGTGCACCGTATAGTAATCATTACGATCAAATACCCTGACCGTGGTGTCAGGCTTCTCGGGCATAGAAAAGTAAAAATTCAGGAATCCTTGTTCAGCGGCACTGTCCATGGACAGAGTCTGTTTCGGCTGCACCGCCATGCTGGAATCTCCCGCCACAGCGCAAGCGAAAGGTCAAAGAGGAAACGGATACGTCGCCATGGTAATATCGCGCAAGAGAACAATCGCGCATGCGTATTTTAAACTCGGAGCGCGCTGTGCTTATTTAAAATACACAGGTTCCTGTCCTAATACCTACTCCAACGGTTTACTTATGCAGGAAATTAGGAGCACAATCATTGGCTGTAATGGCCCCTTGCAGTAAACCTTGCAATATCACCCTTGGAGTAAACCAGGAAACGCCGTAGACGTCATACCGTGGAATTTTAAAAATCTTGTAACTGCACTAATGGTTATCAACGATCGAAAGCAGTACCGACTTTATATATTTCAAGGTATATATGGTTCATTTAAATTCCTTATCTACCACCTCAGAAGATCTCAAGTGGGACAAAAACATCACTGCAAGGGCATGAATGATGGATGGTGGGGGGTCGGTCCTGACCAATGATGTGGAAGCACCATGTGTTTAGAGGGGTGGGGGTTAGGGACTGACTTGGTCAGTATTGTGGCTGTACTGTGTGTGTTTAGAGGGGTGGGGGTTAGGGACTGACTTGGTCAGTATTGTGGCTGTACTGTGTGTGTTTAGGGGAGTGGGGGTTGCTTATCCTCAGCTTACCTGTTGAAGGGCACATCTGCTCAGCATCACACTCCTTACTTGCACATTACCAAACTTCCTACAGCTCCATGCATTTACCAGCACTGCTGTATGCTTGCAATTACACAGCAGCCACCCTTATTCTGTCAAGCTATTCTTCCAGGGAAATTCCTTGTGCATTACTGAACATACACAGCAATAAGCAAGTCTGATGTCCGCACGCCCATAGCCGACTTTATTTTTGTACAATTGGCAGATCACCAATTCTGCTGATTATACCAAGTTTAAAAATCAATGGGAGAAAATGCTGAACATCCAGGTCATATGATACACGGCAGGATATTGTTAATATTAGTTGTGAAGATCGAAAGGCAGATTTCATTCCCTTTCAATTTACCCCCTGACGTCAATGGATGAAATCAGACAACAGAAGTAGTTTAAAAAAAAAAATTTTTTTATTACAAAAATTCACCATCTTGCGTATGGATGCAAATTTAAAATCTGCGTTACAAGTTACATCAGGAATCCCTCACCCAGGCATTTACAAGCCTGTCCAAGCAAGCAAGTACACAGGCCTAAAAAATAAAATTATTAAAACACAAAAAAAAGTCCACCATAATGCACGTGACAAGTCAGGTGAGCTGTCCCATGTTAGCTTTCAAATAAGGTCGTATGGGCACAAGGTCAAGGTATGTCCAACAGGACTGCCCTTTCTTCAGGTCCGGGTATCTCACTACTGCATCTCATCCATCTCTCTGGGCTACAAGGAATTGAGAAACATTAGTTCAAAGCCCTCAGAGAAGTCACACTTTCAGAACTGATCACATCACAAGAGAAGCTGGCATCAGTCACGTGGTCAGGGACTAACCTGTGTCTTCTCATATCGGGCACGTTCCCGTCTCCTGGCAAAGAACTGAAAGGAAAAGCATCGTTTAGGGAAGTGCTCGACTTTAATCGCCTGCATCCATTTCTTGGTCAACATGATGCAAGTCGCACTTCCAGGATCTCTAGCAAAGACTCACCAGAACAAGCAAGCCAGCTGCAACAGCAAGGACGACCACCACGATGACGGCGATGACGCCGCCAGTCAGCCTCTTCATGGTGAACGTGGGGGGCTTCTCATCCACGTAGTAGATCACAATATCCTCAAACTCCAGAGTCTGACTGCCAACAGTCGGCTGGAACTTATTCTCACCCGCGAAGAGGGGCAGGATTTTAACCTGGAAGGAGTAAGAAACATGTCCTGTACAACACAAACATCCACCCTACTGGAAACTCATTGAAACGCGGCAGCCATTTGGGCTGATCAACTGCACCTGTCGTGCTGGATCAGACCAACCGTTACTCCTGATGAGAATAGGGAAATACTCAAAGCAGAAGTTCTGTGCTTACATCCTTTTCCATGTAGTAGGCGGCCCGCGACAGGTCAGTGGTCCGGTCCGCCTTCGGCTTCACCACATCCACCATGATGAGACGCGCATCCTTGTCATACTGCCACACAAAGTTTGCATTAGATTTTCCTATGCAAATGTCAATGCGAGATATCAGCAACACATTTCCAGGAGAGGGGGTGTACATGTCCACTGGACTGAATGCACCATGTAGGACAGATACCTCAGTATTGTTGACCAGCTTGCCATCCACGCTGTAGCGCGCGCTAATAGCATCTCCAATGGCCCTATAAGCAGATGGTGATTAGCCCATTTACCAAAGTTCAGAAGACATTGTTAGGAAGGTTAGAGGGACGTCAGACATACTTTTTCAGTGCAGCTGAATCCAGTGCCGCAGTGGTGGGTTTGTGTTTCAGCTGCAAACGCACCCAGCTGGAGAGAGACCATAGATGATTCAGAAGATAAGCTTCTACATGTTATGATAAAGTGCAACGCTAAATGGCTAAGAGACCACAGCACAGCTGCAGCACACAGTGTTGTGAAGAGACTCACATGGTTTCCACCAGCTCATCACACTTTATGCTTTCCTTATCACCCTTGTCGGTGCGCCTCACTCCTGCACTGTTGACACACCAGCATTCGTTGGTGTTGTTGCACTGCTTGGCCTTGAAGCGGCCAGTAGCCTCACAATCCGGATCATAGATGCCATCGTTGTCTACGAAGGCGTGCTCCGTTGGCTTGCCAGAAGAGCGTGTCGACTGGCCGGTCTTGGCACGGTACATCTCAGCCTTCATCAGGAAGCACTTTGGTACCACTGTCACGACACACACAAGACATGGTCCTTAGAGGAAAATCAGTGTCAACTACAATCTGACATTGAATTCCAATGTTACAAAGAAAAATTGCAAACAAACCAAAATGTAACTCACAGGCTGTACAATTCAGAGGAATACCAGGGCTATCAGAGGAAACTCTGAGGAGGCACTGGCAAGGGCTGCCATCACAAGTTGCCCATTTCATGCTGTTGCATGGACCTAAGAGGAGAAGCACGTGGTCAGCATGGTTATCCGCCGCCACGACCTGGGGGTGGCGCAAGGGGGCGCGCGTGTGCGCGCACCCGCATAACGCTCCAGGGAACTTCTGAGATCAGGTATCCATGGGCGTTGGTACATCGACATGGGGAGTTACCGCGAGGCCGGGAGCTCTTTGTCTCAACTGTGGGAGCTCAGAGAGATGTTTGGAAAGAACAATACATTGCAAACAAACCGTCACCGCCTGTACATTACATACCCACAAAATATAATAAGTGCAACCAAAACACTTACCACACTGGGCTGAAGCTCCCACCGCAAACGCGACGACAATCAGCAAAACCAGGGACTTCATGGTAAATCTGTGGGTCTTGAACTATAAAGCAATGAAAAGAAAAATCCAGCGGAGAAGTTCCTTTCCTCCGCGCAGTTATTTCTCAACTAGTCCAACCGGTGTGGGTACAGTGTCAGAAGTCGGTACGCAGTAAACTTCAATTTACCCTTATAAATAGTTATAATTTTTCCGGAAACAGAAATATCCTTTTATGCGAAATCCAGACTTCCAGTATCCTCTCCCACAGCAGCTGTATATCCACGGCTCTAGCGAAGCGCGTTTCCGAGTGAACTTACACCTGTTCCGAGCTTATAAATAGCGGCGTTGTGACGTCATAGAGGGGCCGCCCTGAAACTGCAGGTTTGCGCTTACCTGAGCCGCGCGAGGAGGGGGGCCGGGGCCGGGCCTCGCGGGATGGGGGCAAAGCAGCGCACTGAAGATGCATGCGCGGCTGTGCTGTTGCTGTTTTTGTTGTTGTTGCATAACAAAACTTGCGTGGACATCATTCTGTTCCTAGAAACTATTAGTCACAGCTCGACTTTCGCTTTTTGAGGGGTTTCGAGCGTCCATACAACTTGAATGTAATAATAATAATAACAATAATAATAATAACATTGATTAAGTATCTTAATTTTTTACTTTTTCCATTAAATCTAATTATCGCTGTTTCAACAACACTGCCCTGTGTTTTTGTATTCAGTCTCTATAAACACAACACACACACATATATATCGACAGCTACACTAGTGAGTGAATGGATATTGTATAAATACGACAAATTACCGGTTTTGAAATGAAACTGGGAACAGAATAAAAAAACAGAAACTGAAGTGGCTGTGTGAATGCTTCACACAAAGTGTATATAGTACAAAGGGTCTTTGTTAAAATACACGCTTGGCTGTGACGCAGAAAACCATTAGTATGAGATTTTGGTTTTGTTGTTTATTGATAGTCGGATATGATCATTTTAACTATTCAGCCAGAAATCTCGTTTGTGTTTTTTGCATGTTGGTGAGTGCATGGTAATGACATCCTTCCAAAGTGTTCTTAAATATGGTTAGATAGTATTTAAAAATAATAATACAACTCCAATAGCTCCTAAAGTCTAAACTATTTCATTTAAACAAACACCACCCATTCCTCAAAACGAATGAAATGTTACAGTTATGAGAAGTTTTAATGTCTTCAGTGATTACCATGAAGAGAAGTAATTAAAATGAGCTGGATAATGGCCACTACGCCGTTCCAGTTCCATTCACTCCTGTAAAACCTGTCAGACATCGGCATCTGGCCGAGTTCCGTAGCCTGCCGATGTGTTTACGGGGCTCCTCGGGTGAAGCGGCGTCCGAAGGGGCCGAGCGTCCGCCGGCCGCCTCTCCACTTCCTGCCCTGCCACACTTTGGGATATTAATGTTTAGTTTGCTTTTCTGGATGTCTGAGTATTACCAGGAATCTGATCTTATATGGGGTACATGGGCGGTTTGGGTTGTTAAATCTACTATTTAGTGTCATCAATATCTGTATGGTTATTTTACATACGGAGGTAATAAAGACCCGATTACAGTGGGTCGGCGCTGTCGTTTTTACCGTGAAACCCGCACCGGTTTGACAGCTTCTTCACGGGTGTTTCTCTGGAAAGCTGTTTCGTGAGTTAAATGTAGTTAAACCCCAGAAGCAGCGTGACTCTGAACACACCCTCTCCTCCGCAGTTTTTTTTTGCATAAGAGGAAGTGTAGACAGCATGTCGGAATACGCGAGGCGCGACCCCCGGTGTCCCCGCCTGCAAGCAGTGGAAATACACTGCAGTAAAGTACAGGCCTATTTATGCACGTTATTATATTGTTATTATAAAAGAGTAAAATAAAATGTGTGGTATTGTCAATGTTCCTGTAGCGCAGGTTCCATAGAGTTGTTCATTCAAATAATGTATCATCAGGGTATGAATAGCACGCATTTATGTCTCCTTAAGAATCAAATTAATCTAAACCATTTTATATTCTTCTTTGGTTTCAGAGTAATGGTCTCGATTTTGGGAGAAAAACTGTCAGCCATTTTCCCAAAAGGCCTTACTTGTTGAGTGAATACACTCTCATTGTGGGTGAGGGTTACCTCAACACTGCACTTTACCTGCTATGCAGTGTGGAGGAGTCCTAAACTGGTCATGTCACCTCTGGCTTACTGTGTTCCATCAGAAGCCATGGAGGAACATTTACTTAGGCTAAGCTTATCTCACTGCTTTTGCTGAGGCAGACATGACACAGGTCAAAACACTGTCACTGTACTTGGTCGTACCAAAGCAGTGAGTGAGCAATCCCTTTGTAACACACCTTGCGATGCTAAATCATTCATTATCCCGACAAACCTGTCAGACTTGTTCTTCTACAGTGTTGCTATAGGAACAGCCTAAGACCATATTTGTCCACATTAACTAAAGTCTCTTTAAAATGTGCCACAGCCCAGCTAGTACTGAATGAAAGCAGGGTCTTGGTTGATTCAGACCCATTAGTAGGTTTCTACAGAAAAATGCAGAAAAGTTCCCAGTGATAGATATCTGTGTATTTGACTGCGGGTGCTTAAAGTTACCATGAAACAGTGTAGTGGAGAGCAACAATTCTGATTACAGAGTAAACGTATCCTGACTAAATGTCCAAAGACAGGTGAAAGACAGAATTTCTTCTAGAAAGGTGATGTGGCGATAATCATCTAAGACAGTGATGTAACGTCACAAGCAGCCTCTGTGAAACTCTTTCACACAACCAGAACCGGAAGCATGACTCACATGCACCCACTTAGCATCCATTTTCAATAAGCCCTCAGCCAATCAGGACTCTGGCCCATTGGAGTAAATCCCAGCAGAGGCGTGCCACTGGTGGGAAATGTCCGTGCATGCACTCACCTGCAGGCTACGTTGGGGTTGGGTTCACAGCCCCAGAGCTGTGAGGTGACAGAATAGCAACCTGAGTCACAGTGCTGTCCGGTCAAATGTTACGCTACATTCCGTGGCTCTGGTACCTCAGCTACTGCTGCCCATACTGGTGGAGTCTGGTGAGCTATAGTACCAAACTGGAATAATACAAAAGATACACCGCGAACAAGAATACAAAGCATCACCTCAGTCTTAATCTGGGCCACTCCATTCTTCCGTTTATGTTCAAGAGCCATTTACAAATCTTAAAGCAACTCAACTAAACAGTAATCAAATAAAATATGAAATGATGTTCTGTTTTGTCATACGAACTCTGCCCATAAAATCCCAAAGAGAATTCCAACATGTTAACATAGGTTACACTGTCATCACATTTCACAATGTTTTATGACGTATGTAGTCAGTGTTTCATTTCCTGCTCCCAAAGAACAGCACTACTCGTCTTTCACAAACAATCGGGTTTTGTGTAGAAATTAGCCATTTTTTTTTCGTACGCCGCCCTCTAGTGGCAACAAGCAGCTGACACGTTTCATTCAAGAAAGCCGTTTATTTGGGTGCGATTTGCTATAATGAAGTTAATGACATTTATATTTGAGATATTCAAGACAGAATGAGACTTTTAAAATTTATAAGTAATAAAATGATCATGTTAGATGTTTTCAGCAAGCATTTAGTTATAATTCGGACTATAATTTAGCACCGTAGCAATAAGATTTAATGTTAAACTTAGATATTAGACATTAGATATTTCCAGGGGCATAGTCAGAGATGAATGGATAGAGGGGATGAGTCTTTACTGGGTTGGGTGCCAATGGCAAACAAATATAATATAAAAACCTATTTATGGCTTAAGCTAATAAGTACAGATTTATTTTGGGGGGCTATAAAACACAAGATTTGCAGGCCTGCAACGGTGCAGTTAGAGCTGGGTGGTGTGACTGTGCCCGCAGACTGGCAGGCCTGCTCGGGTTGGGTGGTATGGCTGAGTTGATGGACAGAGCAGGCACTGTGCCCACAGACTGGCAGGTCTGCTTGGGTGGGGTTAGGGCTGGGTGGTATGGCTGAGTGGATAGACAGACGAGGCTTAAAACCACCCAAGGCAACCTTGAAACCGCCCACTCCTGTGGGATTTTCGTTGACCCGCGTCCCAATGCTGGGCTCTACTTCCATGCTCAGTACAATAAACAACCTGTTGGGTATAGGAGAAGTTGTACAACACAATAGTTTGCACACTGCATCAGGTCTCCATCCTTTGCCAGTGGAATATAGGTTGATCTTGAAGAGTCGGTAGGCCATTTATTAACATATGTTGGTCAACACTTTGATTCTTCGGTAATCTACTTGTAATATTTCAATTATGATGCCATTTCTGTTTGCAAAACCCACAGATTTCCTTTCCAGGGCAAATATGATATTTTCTTTCATCACTGAAAGAAACTTCAGTTGTCTGATCTCATTAAATACATGTTGGTTAAGAGTAGTTTTAGTAACTGTATATTCCAGTTGCCCTAGTGCAGTGTTTCTCAACCCAGTGCTCGGGGCCCCCAGGCAGTGCACGTTTTTGCTCCTTCCCAGCTCCCAGTGCACCTGTACCAGGTATTAGATGTTCATGATTGTGTGATTGTTGGTCCAGGTGTCCCTGAGGACTGTTTTGATACACACTGCCCGAGAGCATGGTTTCTCAACCACAAGCAGCAGAACTGGGAAATACGGTTCAGTCTGCAATGGGCCGCCGGATGGATGTTGATCCAATCCCTGCCACAGTCACCGAAATTAGGTAAGGGCAAGTCACCTCATGTAAATGATGCAGTTGGAAAGTTGAGAAACCCTGCCCAGGAGCCAGATGCTACAGTAGTTGCAGTACTATGTTGTACCACTTGGTGTCAGACGTGAGCCAACTGCAAGAACATCACTGTGCCTACAGTAGCCTGAGTGGGGGCTACCCTCTGGCTTGCTGTACAAGAGAGCCTCTCTGTGCCCATTCGGGGCTGCTGACAGCTAACGTTTGCTCGCCTCAGCCTTGTCCCCCATTCCATCGTCCTCGTACTTCCTGCCTTGGACAGGCAGTCACATCCATCCATTAAGAACGCTGTGAGTGTATCTGTGTGTGTGTGTGTGCGGGGGGGGGGGGGGTACAGACAGAGGGATGGTATGTGTTTGCTCCTGTCTATGTGTGACAGTCTGCAAAGAAGCTGTGTACTCCCCAAGTCTGATGTCAGCCCCCCAGGTCCAATGTCAGTCCCGTCACATTAATGTACCATTCACACTCGCCCCAAGGCGCTGTGGATGGGTGTGCTGTGATACATTGCAACTTCAGTAAGGCAGAATAAAACAGAACCAGGGAAAAAGAAAGACAAAAAAGGAAAGAAAGAAAGAAAGAAAGAAAGAAAGAAAAAAAGAAAAAAGAAAGAAAGAAAGAAAGAAAGAAAGAAAGCCAGATGACAACAGAGGGGAAAAAATAAACCTTTGGGAGTTTCAGGTCAGCTGGCTGCCCCTCTCCCCCCCAGGCACTTTAGACTGTGATCTGCTCAAGCCAAAGTCCATCAGGAAGTCTGTTTTCCACGCTAGCCTGCGTAGGGTGGTAGATTGAAGGCTGCACACAAGATTTTACAGTTCATAAGTCCCATCCACAATGTCGCCCTTCTGTGGGACTGAACTAGGTCTCCAGCTCAGATGGAGTAGTTTAACGTATGACCTACTTTCTTCTACCAAATTCCACACACCAATCCAGCTCCACTCCAGCTGCGTGAGTAACAGAGCAGGTGCCCATCGAGCGAGACTCCGGCTGGGTGAGTAACAGAGCAGGTGCCCATCGAGCGAGACTCCAGCTGGGTGAGTAACAGAGCAGGTGCCCATCGAGCGAGACTCCAGCTGGGTGAGTAACAGAGCAGGTGCCCATCGAGCGAGACTCC
>JABFDZ020000045.1:1583680-1601591 GCA_019775955.2 Pollimyrus isidori | reverse complement strand
TACGGCCCATCAAGGGCAGAGTATTATCATTTACAATACGGCTCACGAAGGGCAGAGTATTATCATTTACAATACGGTCCATGAAGGGCAGAGTGTTATCATTTACAATACGGCTCACGAAGGGCAGAGTATTATCATTTACAATACGGCTCACGAAGGGCGGAGTATTATCATTTACAAAACGGCTCATGAAGGGCAGAGTATTATCATTTACAATACGGCTCATGAAGGGCAGAGTATTATCATTTACAAAACGGCTCATGAAGGGCAGAGCCCTTAACAATGCGGCTGGCAGGAGTGTAAACAGCAGAGTTGGCAGGGCGCTGGCAGCAGGGCCAACGCCACCCCATTTCCCCAAGGAAAGGATGTAAACGGAGCCGCGTACGTAGCCCGACCATAATCCGAACGAGGGATAGTGTTTTACAAATAGAAGCCCATTATTGTCACTGTACAGCCAGCAGGAACAGTGACATTCAATCTTCCCACATCCCATCCTGCTCTCCTGTGAGACACACAGACATAAAGGTGAGGGGGTGAAGCCTGGGGTCAGACCCCAGGGGAGATAGGATTACTGTACTGGTCATATATAATATAAAATATAAAAACATCTTTAATGCAATCTAGCACAGACATTGTGGTGAATGGCCACTGGCACGCTATATGACCCACCAGTCCTTCTCATCAGCAGACTGCATCTGCTCTGGGAAACACGCAGTCCCTTCAAAAACCAGCAGATGAAAAAAAGCCTCGACCTCATGCTAATGGAACATCTTTGGGACAAACTGGAACTAGGGCTCACCGCCAGCTTCCTACCAAATGAAAATGGAGTCTCCTGCATGTCATTGAAATGGCCATCAAAACCACTTCACATAACTAAGATCAGTGAAGAAGCCTTTTTGTGTCTGTAGGGCCATTGCTGAGAAGATGGCTCCACAAAGACAATATTAATAAATAATTTCAGGTCCCAAAACAGTGCAGCAGATTTACAATAAAAGACCTAAGGTTGAGCGAAATGCTGCTCCCAGGTTTGGGAGTTTGAAGCCCACTGCTAGTATGTATGAAGTGTGCATGCTCTCCCAGTATCATCTGGGTTTGCCCTAGGATTCATCCTGCAGGTAGCCAAACTGGCATCTCAAAATTGCCCGTAGTCTGTGTGTGTCACCCTGTCTACCATGTTACACTCTCCAGTGCCCAGGGCTACCTGGGACTGTCTCCAGACCCCCATGCCGTGCAACCCTGACTGAGACAAGCTGTTAAACCATGGATGGATGGGTGTTATCTTTCTACAGGATAGAGTTGTTTAAAAAATTAAAGTGTGAGTAAAGAAGTTCCCACGAACACACGAGCATGAACACCAGTGCATGTGTGTGTCTGTGTGAGCAAGTAGCTGCGGCCTCATCCAAAAACGTCAATTTAGCAGCATAAGGGGATGGGGAGCAGACGGACCAGAGTGGTGCATGCTGGGAGATATGCTTGCTGGCTTGGCCCTCACCCTGGAGCTCTTGGCTCTGCCTTCTTTTGATATGTAGTGCAGATGACAGGACAGAAGCCCCCTTACAGGACTATAGGTCTGCCCACTGGCCAGTGCCCAGTATCTGTGACAACGTCTGGCACCCACCAAAGGTGTTTATGGCATTACACTGAAAGTGAAGAGATTAACAGATCCACAATACAGCTCCCCAAACAGCAACAGCACAATGACCATACTCCCCTAGCCTAATTACTCCGGGTATATGTTCATTGTTCCAACACTTGCAGCTAACACTGTAAATACCCAAACCATATCAGTGCTTACAAAGTGCATATTTGCATGGCTATACTAATCCATTTAACTAAACCTCACTGTTCTGCGAGACAGCCAACGGGACATTATCAATATTATTGCCAGTAATGGCATTCAAGTAATGCTGTTATTTGAAATACGCCTAACAAATGATGACAATCAATGAATAAGGCGCAAGGACAAGTACGTCATCTTCAGAATTTGTACATAAAATGAAATACAATTCTCGCGCAAAGTGGGAAAGGGGGTTGTAGTTTCCTTTTGAGAATGTATTTGTACTTTATGTCCACAAGGGAATAGGGATAATAACAGAGAGGATGAAGTTAACAACGGGCATCCCCGCCGTATACCTGCACCTTTGCTCCAATCCACGCCGTTCAGCCCCGTGCTACGGCTCATCGTGCATGTTCAGGGCAGTGACGCATTGCGGGTACAAACGCACCAATCAGAGACGGCCGCACCACAGACTCGTATAACTTATCCTTCCGCAAATTAGCTAGGTCCATAATTTATTTGGCTTTTATCAACTAAATTAATCAATAAATAAAAAAACTCCAAATTACTTTAAATATAAGCGTATTTTTATAATTTTACATATGTTTTTCTGCCACGAACGTTTTTTGAAGCACTGTATTTGGAGGCGCTTGCAGCAGCGGAGAGATACTAGGAGAGGGGAGGTGTTTATGAACAACCATTTCTGGCAGGTCGGGGTCAGTAGCTTTCGTCCAGTAGGAGGTTGGGAGTGTTGAAGTAGAGTTGTTAACAAAAATGGTGAGTGATATTTGTTTGTATGTTTTTGAAGCTGAATAACAACATTTAGTCTGGTATTTCTTTTAAGTGTAACGAGGAGGGGGGGGGATTAACTATCTCTCAAGGATTTTCTGTGCTTTTGGGAAGCGTCCCGCCAAAACATCGCCGGGCGCGGCTAGGGACCCGTGTGGTCAGTTTACAACGGAACCGCGGCGCTATCTGCCTGCTTCTCCGCTGTAAACCCACGCCACGTGTCTAGCGCTGGTGCCGGTACGGCGTACACGCTGCTGTAGCCTGTTATCTCTTAGTCGCTGCGAAATGGCGGCGGTGCCCGAGATCTCGTCTGCAGTTCCCGGCTCCGGAAAGCACGGCCCAGGGGGAGTCCCCGTTCGCCGCGCCGCACTGCGATTAGGCCGCGCTCGCACTCAGTGTTGTTTCACTATCTTTCGACGTTTTCTAATGAGGTTGATACGTGCGATAAGGCTGATGTAGTCGCTTAGTGAACGCTATGCGGCGGGGGGTACGCGGCCTGACGTTAGGAGCCGGGAAGGCCGCGGGGGCGGGTCTCGCTGCGCCTGCGCAGTAATGCTCTGAGCTGCTGGTGTCGCGCCACTGTCAGACGCCCTTTTTGGGTGTGGAGAGACGTTGCTGGTCCGGGGGTATCCGATACCAGTTCTTTGTATTGGCTGCGGTTAGTGTTTTTGTGTTTCTTTTAAAATCCAGGCAAATCCGTTCGTTAGTGTACAATAGATGTTGCTGAAGCTTGACATGGACTCTTTGTCTTTCCAGGCTGATCAGCTAACGGAGGAGCAGATTGCTGGTGAGAAGGTTTTGTTTTCTCTGTCTCCCCCCTCAATCCCTGCACACTCCTCTCTTCTTTGCTCTCCCTTGGTGCAAAACCCCTGCATCTTCCTAGCACTCATTCTGTATTGTCTTATCACCTTTTACGGCTTACCCAGCTCAGGATTGACTGCAGTCCAGGACAGTGAGCTTGGGATATGGCTCAATGGTCTTGGCACTTTTCCTCTCACTGGATTGCTTCAATTTGGGGAAAGTGCTTTTGACCCCTTTCTGTGACTCCAGCTTTGACTGTGGCAGCCTGTGGGCTCAGTGGTACTTGGAAAGCTGAATTGCATGTGAACATTGCCTGTGCTGCAAATTTCAGATTGTTGAATTTGAGGTTCTAGATGCAGTTCTGCGGTGTGAAGATCTGGCACTCGTCATGTTTGGCATCTTGGAAAAACCTCTTCTCCCGCCTTGGTGTCAAATTCTAAACTGATGTCTCCTTGCACACAGAACGGATCAGTCTGTACTGTAGAGATGATGCGGTGTTGTACTGCTGTGTAGGAGGCTAGAGAGGAGAAGCTGCTCTGCTCTTATCTGTGTCTAATGACTGATACAATGGGTCTAATTCTCTCGGGGTGTTTGTATAGGAAGAGACACTCAGCCCAGATAGCTGGTATGTTTTGGTATTTCTGTTCAGAGAATGTGGAATTTATTGATTTTAAAATCTCTGCAGGGCAGGACCATTTTGGTAGAAGCGCTTAGATTTTGGTGGCATTGGTGACATTCAGAATGTTTGACTGGGCAAGGTCGCCTACCTTTGGCATCTTGAGTGTTGGCCTGTTGCAGGTGGTGATGTACACATTTAGCAACTTTCCCTTTTGACCCTCATGTCCAGTCCCATTTGGAAACTTGGACGTCCACTAGGCATTGGTGGTAATTTCAATTCAACTTTAAAAGGAAGCGTGTGTGTTAATCTCATTAATCTCAACCAAATGCTTTGTTTGGGTGTGCCATTGGGAGGTCTGTACCATAGGTTTGTGGTCTTTGGACAACCAACCCCTCCCTGCAGGATTTTTAGTTCATGGACTTAGGCACATTGAACAGATGGACTTGTGAACTGCCGCACTATCACTTGTGTTGCACTCCCAGTATTTTACACCCTTTTTTGTCAGTCTCAATGTGCACCTCTTTGTGCTTCAGTGGTTGAGAGGTATTCTCCAACAAGCTGAAACACAGGGCATGTGTGGTCCTTGTTGCCTTGAGATCAGTAAGGTGAGACTTAATGTATGTCAGTGTGCTCTCTGACAGTCATGGTTTTGGGTTCTATCAGCAGAATGGATTAGTTTCACTTTGGATGTGTGTGTCTTGGTGGGGTGTATGTCGCTTTCCTATTCTGACACCCTCTGGCTTTTTGTTCCAGAATTCAAAGAGGCCTTTTCTCTATTTGACAAGGATGGTGATGGCACAATCACCACTAAAGAACTGGGCACGGTCATGCGTTCTCTGGGTCAGAACCCTACTGAGGCGGAGCTACAGGACATGATCAATGAGGTGGATGCTGATGGTGAGATTTTTTTCCCTCCTCACCGAACACAACCCAACATAGGCAGAACATTGTAATGTGCTGTGGACTGATGTTCATGTGTGTGTGTAGTCGTTTCATTGTGGCCTTTTTGAACTGTTCCCTAGGAAATGGAACAATAGACTTCCCAGAGTTCCTTACCATGATGGCCAGGAAAATGAAGGACACAGACAGTGAGGAGGAGATCAGGGAAGCCTTCCGTGTCTTCGATAAGGTGAGGAGGACTGTTTTTAACCCAGAATCAAATGTGGCTGTCTCTGGTCATTTATGTAGCACTCAGTCCAGTTTGAAATGGGCAGTGCTGCTGTCATGTGTTTGCATGCAGTGTCTGTTTAGTCTGTGTATAAAACGGGGAAGTTGAACCTGAAGGATTGGTAGGCAGTATTTACATTGGAATTGTTAATTTTGCTTTTAGCACCTTATCACTGATATTGCTTGCATTATTGCATTAAAGCAATACTGTTACTTGGAATACGCCTAACATAATCAGTGAATAGGGTGCAAAGACAAGCGTGTCATTTTCAGGATTTGTAGGTAAAATGAAATGGGATTCTCATGTAGAGTGGCAAAAGGGTATGTTGGTTCCTTTTGGGAAAGTATACAATTCTTAATCATGGTGTGCTTTTAGTGTTTCAGCCTATATTTTAAAATGTTCTCTTCATTTTGCCTAGTAAAATGTTACTGCAATGTTCAGTGTTTAGCTTCTTTAATATTGGAATTTCCTTAATATTTGAATAACAAATTATGGAAGGAGAATTGTTACATAGATCTCTACGATTACATAGATCTCTACGATTTGTACCTAGAGACTAGCTATTTATACAGCATGATAGTACTGAAGCAGTATACCTCCCAGTTATATGTTATTAAACGTTATCTGTATATGAGAAGTAATGTTTATTTGGACCTTGTCAAGTATTTGGCCATGGACTTAAACTTTGTGTGGTGTTATGATGGTTTGTTGTTCTGGCTGTGACTACAGGAGTGCATTCGGGTGCATGTGGTGACACTCATGAGTCAAGCTGACTAATGTGCGCATCTATAGGATGGTAATGGTTACATCAGTGCAGCCGAGCTGCGCCACGTCATGACCAACCTAGGGGAGAAGCTGACGGATGAGGAGGTGGATGAGATGATTAGGGAAGCGGACATAGACGGAGACGGCCAGGTCAACTATGAAGGTACGTGAGCTGCGGCCGGGCGGGTCTGTTGCTGCTGTGAGCAAACGCAGGATGTCCACTTAAGTTATACTTATGAATAAAGTGCAAAGCAGCCCCTTAGATTTCCATGCTGCTGTTGCCCCCCCCCTCCCTAAAATGCATTACATTTCAGGTGCAGTGACTATTAGTTGCACACCTTAGATATTTGACCCTGTTCAGTTGCTGCTTTTATCAGTGTATCTATTTAAGTTTTAATCAATCTATTTCTGGTATTTGTGCGTGGTTAAATTAGGCCATATACTGTTCTCTAGAAACTTAGCTTGTAGCTGTTGTGAAGTGTATGTGGGAGATGGACGCGAAGCCGGGCTTGATGTTCCACTGTGTCTTGACTTGGCTAATGGTCATTGCCTTTACCTCCTCTGCTCCTCGCCCACTCAGTGAAAGTGATGTTTATGCTGTTACTTGTGTAGTACAGTACATTTCCTAATTGATTACCTGTAATTCCCACAGAGTTCGTACAGATGATGACGGCGAAGTGAAGGCCTTGCGCAGCATCCGTGTAAAACTTTCCCTCTAATTTATCTGTTTCACACCCCCTGTGCCCCCCCTGCGGTCCCAAGGAACTGCTTGTTTACAAATTTGGATTTTCCTTATCACCCCCCCCCCCCCCTCTTAATCTGTTGCCGTCATTTCCGTGTAATTGGAGGGGTGGTCGCACGGCCCCCCTGGAGTGGTTGTCTCTCGGAGCGTGACAGGCGCCTTACCCGGTCCCGCCCCCTCCAGCTTGGCATCGCTGGGCATTCCGGGGCTCCCATTGAAGTAGACCATCGCTCGGCAGCAATGTTGGCATGCGGCCATTTCTCAGTGTGGAGGAAGCTCTCTGCATGGACTTTGGACGACGTCTCTCTAAATGTGGAAACTCAGCATTGCACTACTGCAGAACAAGGGGAGGGCTTTAAGGAACGGGTGTATTGCCTCATACAACTTAATTTTGTATGTGTTCTGTACTCGAGACTCTCTGCTTTAATGTTTTAGTCACTTTTTTAAATTGCTTATGGCACAGACTTCCCTCAGAGAATTCATTCCAAGTTGTATATTTCTTTTCCAATAAAGAGAGAAAATGTACAATTTACCCAAACTGAGAAGTAGTACTGTTTTGTAATGTGGTTGTTTGGGCTGTCTATTTTTAAATCTCCAGTTTGCAGGACCTGTTGGAGCATGTTAAGGGCTCTACCTTGGTGCCACAAGTACAAATCACTTATGTTCTGTATCATTAAAAATATTTGTATATCATTCCAAGGGGTCTTTTCTTTTTTTCTTTTTCCCCCGCTGGCGCACGTAGTAAGCAGGCCTCATCTGCCTTGAGGAATGTGCTCGTGTCTCCTACATGTAGGCTGTTTCTGCTTCCTGTTTGCTGCACTTCAATGCCTCCCTTTCCTAAGGAGGGGTGTGTGAGCAGCCAGAAGAGGCTTCGCCCACAGGTGTGGTTGGAGAATTTCTCAAATGTCATTGATTTGTTAATGGAATTAGTTTTTTTTGTTTGTTTTTGTTGTGTTAGCTGTGCCTCAAACTAAAATGAATCAATCAGGGTAAACAATTGTGAAAATCCTTTTTTGTTTTAGCATTAGCTCATGCCCCTCCTTTTTTCTTTCTATAGAGCAGTTACTGTGTGTGGGTGAGGAGGTACAAGGAGCAGTGAATGCATTCTCCCTCCAAGCTGGCGAATGTACTCAGGCTTAGCTGTGGTGCACACTGTGTACCTCTGAAGTGTTTTGGTGTGGAGCTGTAAAAAAATGGGGGGAGGCATATTGGTCAGGGCTGGCTGGTGTTTTATGTGGACTATGAAAGCAGTGTACTTCTGTTGTGTAACACCACAGGCAATCACAGTTACAGGGTTAACTGGAATTTGAAGGCTGGACAAGCCCCACACAGTAGGGCTAGAAGTGACCATACATTCTGGTCTTTAGGGAGCCAGGTCTGCCTATTAAAAGCTGCAGGGGAACCATCTTTGGCAGATAGGAGTCAGAGCTCACATACATGCAGCTCTGTTTATGAGGCCTGGGCCTTACCATGGACTGTAGAGGAGTAGGTGAGTCACAGGTTAAAAAAAAAACGCCAATTTGTTTTTGGGTCAATGTTGAATGATAAATGTAGGGGTATTTCTCTGTACCTGTGATCGGAAGGTTATTGGTTCAAACCCAGATGTGGCACATCTGTAGTTCTTTGAGCAAGGCTTCTAAACTCCTAGCCATCTGGTGGCTGCCCTTCATGGCCAGCTTAGTCTCGCCTAGAGAGAGCAGACTGGGGGAGGTCTAAAGAGAATTTCTCCCCAGGCATCAATAACGTATCTTTAAAAAGCATGTTGGAAAGCTCTTAACCTGAGCTTACTGTTACCATGCATTTTTTGGAAGGATTACCTGCAGGACAACATGGGGAGAACATACAGTATAAACTCCACATACAGAGACTTGAACCCCAATCCCAGAAGCAGGAAGCGACAATGAAACCAGTTACAAATGCAGTAACAAAGGTGAGAAGTATTTGGTAAATGAGAACTTTGATTTGTGACTCAAAGCATAATGAAGCAATGAGTTCCAAAGAATTGGTGCCCAAATTGCAGGAAGTAGACAGCTGCTTAATGCAGCAAAAGCGTGCCCTACGTATCACTGAACTGAATCAGGGTCTCTGAATCAGAATTGTCCGAGCTCAGTAAAAATCATTTTGATGAATACCAAGACATACTCTATTCCTGAGATAACAAATCTAAACATCTCTGAGCCTGTTTGGGACGTGGGGAATGCAGCATGTGAAATCAGCTTCCACCTCTTTCATTCTTCAAAAACTGGAGGCCTTTCCCTTTGAAGAATGGTCCCTAATCCTTCCACACCCTGTCCAGGACGGCGTTCCAGATAGAATTAGGTGCACCCTGACATTCTGGAACCTGGTCCCGGTTTACTAGTATCATTCATAGAGCTTTAGAAGTGTGTCTATTCTGATTATTGGGTGCTTGATGTCATTATACTCTTTGGTATTTGTTATTTTGTTCACCCATCAGAAGAAGAGAGTGAAAATAATGTTGGGTGAGACTCATTAGTTAAACGTTGACTACACAGTTGAAGGTGTTGGCTGATTGCATAAATAAAGTCTCCTTTAACTTAAATGTATTTTGCTTACTGTGTCTTTGTGAAGGTGTGGTCTTGGGTGTGTCTAGCTCATGAATCATTCACCTTGAGCTGGTGTAACTGCCTGCCACCTACAGACAGCTCTGACTTGTTCAGTGCCAAGTAATATTTGACACATGATAGATTGGTGTCTATTGTGATCGGAAAGCTTGTGTCAAAGTTGACACTGAATGTTTTCTAAGATCCCATGGACCTTAGTATAAGAAAAAAGGGCATCGTCGTGTAAACCTGAGCTGCACCAACTTGTTTTCTGGCTACCAGGATATTCAGGAGGAGCATCTGTATTCTTCAGTGACCGGAGAATGATGGCGAAACAGCCAGCAAAACTATTCACATGTCTGTACTGCCGGAATAAAGCGTCCGTGGCAGTGACTCGAAAATGCTGATAGCCAGTGCAGTCGGAGATAGTGCAGCTGCCACTGCATAACGAGTGGAACCAGACCTTTACTCATTCAGGAGCTGGTTTGCATTTTCATCATTTGCAGAACTAGAAACAGACGACTGAACATAACTTCAGGGTTCTAACTCTTTATTTGAGTTTTTAGAATGTTTTTAACCCACAGTGAAACAGAACCAAGGTGATCGACATTTATAGACAATAAGCTGCTTGATGGTTTAGGCTGATCTATCTTTTTGCAATCTTGTTTGTTGTCTGTGCCAGTGCAGGCATTCGTATATCTGGATAAATGTGGGCTGTGAGTCTCTGCAACTGCTGTGTCCCGGCACTGGAGAGACCCCACAGGTTTCCCTCGAATCTACGCTACTGCCGTCCTTGTCGGAAAATTCATACTCACGCCAGGGTCAGCCTCTGCTTCTGTTCACGTTTAGTGATGCATCGCCGTAAATAGCACGATCTCCTAGTTCAGCTCCTCCCCAACAACACAGAGGAGAACAAGGTGGGTTGGGTGGTGTACAGTGTAGCCTGTAAGCATGTCATTCCCAAAGGGGGGGTTGGGGTCACCTGCATTATCTGCTCCAGAGATCAGCTGTTGTCATGTAATGTCTAATGGCAGCTGTGTGGTAAGATGGAGATGTCCTTTAGCCCTGCCTGGGGTCCTGAGGGGGCCTTTTCTGGGAAAGCCAGGCTCGACAGTGGCCCACTTCACTATGAAGGAAGACCTGATGTTGGTCAGGGGAAGTGGCGTGACACACGCTTGTATGAGCAGGAATGGTGTGCGATGTAGATCTGCTTCTGGCAACGTTTGGTAGAGAGAGCAGGACCTGCCAGATACCTCGTGAGAGGAGACGAGGGTGAATGCAGAGCAGCAGAAAGAAGGGCAGAAGAAATCGCATCAGTGCAGAAGAATCGGCTCAGTTCAGGAGTCAGTAAGCAGTTCCTGTGATGGACTGAACTGAGCAGGGAGTGGGTTGGCCTCGGACTTATCAGCGTGCTCATGCTCCACACTCATAGCTTTGGAGACCAGCCTTGATCACACAGCATTGCACTCACATTTATTCACTCACCTGCATCTTTAACCTAAAATATCTACCCAATGGGCAGCCGGATAATTACAGTGGTACCGAACTTAATCCGTTTCGGACTCCGGATCAAATCCTAAAAAGTTTGAGTTCTGATCAAATTTTTCCCATAAGATATAATGAAAAATCAATTAATTGGTTCCAGGCCCCTCAAAATTACACACAAAAGTGTTTTTTATTATTATTTTTTAGCATTTAAACACAAAATAAGATATTTAAACACAGGATAAAAGAAGAGGAGAATTTCTTTGTTAATGGCTTCCAAAACGATAAAGATCTTATCCCAACATTACCCCAGTCCTGCCCCGATCATCCGCTTCTTTCGTGTGCCACGCCCCCTTCTTATCCTCATGTGGGATCCCCATGTAATCAGCTGTTTCTGGTTGTTGTCATTAGTCCTCTGTATTAAGTCCACGTTTCAGTTTGTTTCCCAAGTCCAGTCATTGGCTGCGTTCCACTTGTTTACAGCGCTGACTTAAAGCAACGCATTCTGATCCTGATGCAATGCATTATGGTTAGATGCATTGCGACCTCTCACTCGGCTGCACAAACTGGAACCGCCTCCATGACAATGACACATCTTTGCCCTTATTGGCTGAAGAGAATCCCTGGCAGTTCCGTCATGTAATCTGCTATTTCTCCCGAATATCACGTAAAGCAGTGAGAACTGGTTTTCAGTTAATTTACCTGGTAAAACAAAGTTTAAATAAATGACATAAATGTTCTAATAGTACATGTAAGTTAGTGGTTTATTTATTGTTAGTTACTGTAATGCTGCGCTGCTTTATTTGGTTAATTGTCCAGTCTGTGAAGAAGGCATTCAAGTAAGAATTGCATTGTAGTATGACTCATTTCCTGGCACTTACAATTTATATTAGGTCAGTGTTCACATTCAGGTTCGACTTCTGATATTCAGATCGAGTTCTAGGTCAAACTAGTTTGTTCGACTTCAAGAAATTAGAGTTCTTGTGAGTTCGAGAACCGAGGTACCACTGTAGTTAGCCTAAGCAGTTCCAGAACTCAAGGTTAAAGGTTCGTGGACTTAATCATTGTTACCTGTAGTTCTAGTTTGCAGTCAAATGCAAAGTGATGGAGGAAAAGGCTGACGGACTGGATCATCATCTGATGCCCATGGTGGTAACTGGAGCTCCTGGCACTTGGATTGATCAGTGGGGTCACCTAATACTCTGGGCCCGAACCAGGAGCCAGATGGTGCAAGCTGGGGAAAAAAAATACCTTTCCGAAAAAAGTGATCTCTGCAGTGCTGCGGATAGATGGTGGCATCACAAATCTGATGATGGGACATTTCTGGGACCCTCTTACTGGTAGATGTTTCATTGATCTCACCTCATCTTCATGGAAAGGGAACTAAATGCGAACCGGACTTCCCTGAAAGGAGAAATAAGACCTGAGCTAGCAGTAGCGGTTTTTAAGGGTGGTCTGGATTGTCTGATACCTGGCAGGTACCTGATCCTGGGCCAGGTGTCCAATTACCCATCACTTAAGACCTGGCCGTGACCAGCCATTGTTCCGTGTACGGAGTGACTGGTGGAACCTCGGAAGAACTGAATGGACTCATGATGCTGAACAAAGGGGTCCTTGTTGGCAGAGTAATAATGTTGGCATGATGTCTGACCACTGCAGGAAAGGGGAGCCCGTCCAGGTGAATCTGATCTGTTGGATCCTGTGAGCTGTAGCCAGCAGGTGAGCCCAGGCTGAATATGAGTGTGCTTCGGGGTCTCTGCAGGATATCGACTGTGAGTATAAAATGGTTCTATCAAATGATAAAGGTTCTGGGTGCGTTTGCTTTGCTGAGAGTAGGCGTGCCATAGACACTACAGCAAAAACAGTGTGAGGTAGATTCTGAGGCGTGCAGTATATTAACAGCCTCACATTATTCTCTACACACACTTGGCTAATGCTAATTGTTAGTATTAAAACCTTTCTGAACTGCCTGAGTCGCGTAATAGTGCCCGTGATTATCACCACTGAAACCATGTGTTTGCTTAGCCTCCAAGGTTTGGGGGCCCCTTTTGACCACAAACAGTCATTACACTACTTATTAATTAGTAATTTGCATGTCCCTTACTTAGGAGTTACAGTATCTACATGTCTAGCTAGCAATAATACCCTCATACTAATCACTTGCTATTTAATCTATTTAAACATTTCAAGGGGAAGTGAGGCAGGGGGCCTCAAAGTGACTGTGTGGTCCCAGAAAAGACAAACCCACCCTTGATTGAGGAGGACTTTTGAAGATATGTGGGAATCACTGCTGACTGGTGCAGAGCGTATAATATAGCGTCTTGGCAAAATGCTGGCTTCCTTCCACAGGCTGGTTACATAATCAGTCAATCTCTCCATCTGAGTCGAGACAGATGGTGCCAAGTAAATGATGCTGGCACCTAATGAAGGAGATCCTGGGCTGACAGGCGTCTATGAAGACAAGGTACTTTGTGGGCATCTCCAGCGCAAGAGCTGCTCAGCTGGATCACACTAGTGTACTTGTCATCTGGCAAGAATGTGTACCAGGGTCTTGAGTCTTTTACTCCACAAGCGTGATGTTTGAACTATAAGTAATAGCTAATAAATCATGAGCACCCACACAGTTGACCAAAACTCTTGCTTTTCTAGACCAAATCTGCCCTGCTTTTCCCAAGCCCTGGGTCCTCCTCTCTGCTTAAAAAACCACAACGTTGCCTGGCTAGCTCATTTAAGATGCAACGAGAGCTGAAAAAGGTGGTGAGCAAAGTGTGACAGATACCTCAAGGATCTCTTTAAAGGAATCCAACAAAGAGTTGGCCAACACACTGCAGCTCCGGAAAGGCCAACACTGAAATCCAGGCGGGAGAAAGAGTGAGAGACGGCTGTCCGTCTGCATGAATCCTCGCAGAGGTAGAATGACAACGTCACTCACGCCTTTCATGAAAAGCTTGTAGGGAGTTACACGCGACAAAAGAATCCAGATATGTGATGCGTGTGTAAAGTCAGTGTGGATGAGTTAAGAACACAGCTGGGATACGACTCTTCAAGATGGCAGGAACCTGCTTCACTTAAGGCCTCCACTCTGTGTGAGTGTTGCTGATAGACACACTGGCTTCCATGCTATTTTCTTCCCTGTATCATCTACATAATTTCACAAGCAACCACACGGGTTTACGTGTCACTAACTCACACATGTAGTTTTACAGCTTGCTTAATGGGTGTGTCTGTCTCACTCCGGCTGTGTCTATGTGAATTATAAATGCAAGCGCTGCTTCAGCACAGAGCTGTACAGTGCGGGTCAGTGTACAGCAGGCTCACTGGATCATTCTGGAGTCCAAATTACAGGCTTGATTTAAGAAAGTTACAGGGTGTCATTACAAAGAGCAAACATTTTTTGTCAAACTTCAAATAATTAATAACCTTATCACTGTCATTTACTTGCTGCTCGACTGAAGTCTTGCTTGACATGTTCTTGGCCGTGGTCTCCTGCTTGGTGTTGTGTGACCCATGTCTCGGCACGTCTGACAGACGTCAGTCATACAGCTCTGCATTCTCAGCCCACAAATCTATCTTGCTAGTCATAATCCCAGAGATTTTAAACATTGTTGTCACCCATTTTGATCATCTGATGTATGTGGACACATCAGGGTGAACATCATACCAGCTTCTGATTGGCTGAGTGTGACAGAAACAAACAGGTGACTGGGGTCACGTGACCTGGCATGACTTCATCTTGCAGGGACCCAGTGCGTCTCTGCACTGTCCTGCTGGACGACCAGGCAGCAGACGACCAGGCAGGTGAGCTGCAGCAAAGCCTTTGGGGATGAAACAGCGCAGGACAGGACAGGCCGCTCCATCGAGACGGCAATTTCCTGTCATTATCCTTCTTCATTTGCTCCTCTTCAGTAATGTATCATAAGCTACATTCACCGATTCCACAGAATCCACCACAAAACGACTAGCAGTTTTGGGGCCTCCCCTAGTGCAGTGCCTGATTGAATGACCCACTGAGCAGAGAGCAAACACCCTCCTGAATCCCATGGCTACTCTAGACAAGGGTGTACTTCTGTGGACCCTGCAGATGAGCACCCCCCTCTCCCCAGGCTGTGATCGTGGGCGGGGGGAAGGGAGGGGGGAATTGTCACAAAGCTGTGCTGGCCCAGCCCAGGAACACTGGTAAATAATTCAGCACTGGACTGTAATTACACTCTGGGTTACGCCGACCCTGGGACGGAGGGCAAGGCTCCGTGGACCCTTCATTCCAAAAAGTTTACACTCTTCATTTCTTGCATTTGGCCTCTTCTTCTCTCATTCACCGAAAATGAAACAGAACGTCGCTCAGACCAAAGGCAATCAGGAAGACAAATATGATGTCATCTTCAGAGAGAGAGCTGAGAGGAAATGGAGGTAGGCGGAGGGGAGGGTAGGCAGAAGGGGAGGTAGGCAGAAGGGGAGCCTCATCACGATACGCTGAACTGTGCCTAAATTCGGGTTTTCTGTAGATATCAGAGGAGATACTTCTGCGTTGTAATAAGCTGCAATTTCATAGAGATGGGGAGTTTCATCGAGGATGTGTGCAGTGGTGGTGTATTTATCTCATAGAACACAGATAATTACCTCATAAAATACATAAAGCAGCAAGACTTCAAGGTGAATGTACTAAAGCTCTAATGTAAATAAGCAAATTGGCAGTGATTAGTATACAAAAAGCGTATAGCAATCCATCCATCCATCCATCCATCCATCTTCTACTTGGTGAGGGAAGTAGTGTGGCACATTGGTCATTTTCATGCATTTCGTAAAAATTAAAATCAAAGAGCTCAGCAGTTGTCTCTGGTCTCTAGGCCCAGAGCTTGACTGGATTATCCTCCAGTGCTTTCAGTGTATAGATATATCTTCTCGTTGACCTCTTGGTCAACGAGAAGCCTGTCCAATCCAACTGCACAAGGAAGGCCAGAGATATTGCTTTTAAAGGAAAGAGAAGTTGAAGTAAATAGTTACAGAAATATGCACTGAAAGCACACCACCTGAAAGCTGCTCCTCAACTCCGTCCGCGCTGCTCCTTCACTGCCGTCCGCGCTGCTCCTCAACTCCGTCCGCGCTGCTCCTCCACTGCCGTCCACGCTGCTCCTCCACTGCCGTCCGCGCTGCTCCTCAACTCTCCGCGCTGCTCCTCCACTGCCATCCACGCTGCTCCTCCACTGCCGTCCACGCTGCTCCTCCACCGCCGTCCACGCTGCTCCTCCACTGCCGTCCACGCTGCTCCTCCACTGGCGTCCTCTGCTGTCACTGGCAGCAGCACAGTCAGCCGGAGATGATGAACCAGACACAAACAAGACATCCTACCCCGTGACACATACACATGAACACGGTTTAAACATTCACAATCACACAAAGAGCCTAGCAGCGAATTCATCCTGTGCACTCACATACATACAGTAAGACTGATGCATGAACTCGTGTGCACACACACACACACACACACACACACACACAGGTGCATGTTAGCACATGCTTGCTAATTCTCTGTGGTAAACCACAGAAAACTACCCCTTGGACTGGGACGGAGAGATTCTTGCAGTCACACATACTATCACACACACATTTTATTAGCCCTTTCATCTCCAGATCTGAGCTCCATCTTCTCTGTGACCTAGTTAGCGCCTCTCAAAGAGTTCCTATCAATTACGGTCTTCTGGTGACTGGGAATCCCCATCACCATGGCAACCACCCATTCTACCATGATTCTTTGCGTATAAATATGAATATCTGATTGTTTGCCACTAGTTCAAAAATGTGAGAGAGAGCTGGTATATGCCAGTCTCTCTGAGTTAGCAAAACTCCTGTGTTCTTGTTCTCTATGATCTTTTATCTTGTTTTTTGGTTATTTTATCCTAAGTGTCTTTATTTTTGAAAATAAACAGGTGACTACAAATCCTGGAACAACTGGAACTTAAAGGTCCTGGTCAGGTACCCAATGGTGAAATTAGTCTGCTGAGCCTGGGATTCAAACTGGCAACATTCTGATTGCAGGTAGAGAGCTCCCCTTCCGTGTGTCTGTGTGATGATGACTGAACATTATTAAGAGGTGGGCAAATACGTATGTGTGACGGTGGCACATTGCAGGTGAGTGTTTGATTAGAATCTGTGTATTAGTGTACAGAACAAAGAGTGAAATTGTATTTTTCCCTGTGGGAAATTTGGCGCAGTTTGAATATTCCATCCTGTTCTTTCTGCTCTGACACAGAGAGACACATGTAAATATACAGGTGAGACAAATGATTTAGGTCAGAGGCAGCAGTCAGCGTTAAGGGCCTTTCCCAAGTGCCCAGAGCTGATATGATCACTGAGCCAGTAGGATATGCACCCACAGTCTTCTGGACACAAGCACATAGCCCTACCCTGCTGGGGTAAACTGCGAACACCTGGCAAGGAATAAAAACCTTCTAGGAAAGATTATTTATGGCTTCAGGCTTCATTACAGCATATTACTGTCTCCATTATCAGTGACGTGTTATCCGGTTAGATTCAGTGATCTGGAGCTCATCCCAGAAATGCTGGGCACCAGGCAGGGCTCGCCCTGCTCAGGATGCCAGTCTATCACAGGGTACCAGGCAGGACACATGCTGCTCAGGATGCCAGTCTATCACAGGGCACACCCTGCTCAGGATGCCAGTCTATCACAGGCAACCAGGCAGGACACACCCTGCTCAGGATGCCAGTCTATCACAGGGCACCAGGCAGGACACATGCTGCTCAGGATGCCAGTCTTCACAGGGCACACCCTGCTCAGGATGCCAGTCTATCACAGGCAACCAGGCAGGACACACCCTGCTCAGGATGCCAGTCTATCACAGGGCACACCCTGCTCATGATGCCAGTCTATCACAGGGCACACCCTGCTCAGGATCCCAGTCTATCACAGGGCACACCCTGCTCAGAATGCCAGTCTATCACAGGGCACCAGGCAGGACACATGCTGCTTAGGATGCCAGTCTATCGCAGGGCACATCCTGCTCAGGATGCCAGTCTATCACAGGGCACCAGGCAGGACACATGCTGCTCAGAATGCCAGTCTATCTCAGGGCACACCCTGCTCAGGATGTCAGTCTATCACAGGGCACACCCTGCTCAGGATGCCAGTCTATCACAGGGCACACCCTGCTCAGGATGCCAGTCTATCACAGGCAACCAGGCAGGACAC
>JABFDZ020000045.1:1520346-1532591 GCA_019775955.2 Pollimyrus isidori | reverse complement strand
TTTCTGTCCCCCAGCCCCCAGGCTTTGTGAAGAAGCCCTTCATGTCACAGGAGTTCATCAGCCTACATGCTGTGGAGCACAGAGGCCGCCTCATCTGCAAATACTTCCTGGGTGGGCGGTGCCTCAAGGTGAGAGCCTCGCAGGGGGTGTAGAGGGGAGGCGAAGGAAGGAGGTGCCTGGCCTGACTCACTTGCGTCTTGCAGGAGGACCAGTGTAAATTCGAGCATGAGCTGGTGACCCTGGACAAGAAACTAGAGCTGTGCAAGTACTACGTGCAGGGTTACTGCACTAAGGGAGAGAGCTGCATCTACATGCACAATATCCTCTTGTGGCTGCCGGCCCCGGGTTCAAAACGCCAACCCCAGCTGAGTCAAGTACCAAATATCGACTTTGTGAAGTCGATAATATTTATACATTTGCATATGTGCACACACACACACACACATACATACATAGGTTTGTATTTATGTCTTTGTGGGGACTCTCCATTTATTTCTTTGGGAATAACTTTAACCATAAGTAACCAGACAGATTACAAGACTCTTGGCATTTTTAGCGTTTTGATTGCAGCCACAGATTTTTATGAAATTGAATTTTCTTTTGTGGGAGCCGAAAAATGGTCCCCACAAACTCAACGTAATAGGTTTGTATCACTTTTTGGGGACATTTGGTCCCCGCAATGTAATATACAGCTGGCCCACGCACACACATGCACACACAAGCTGGTAAATGTCATGTATGTTTATTATTGTGTCTTTACTGCATTATTATTATCTTTGTTGTGGCCTGTTTGCCTCCTTGACCCTCAAGTCACATGACTACCCCTGTAAGTTCTTCCACACGAGAACAAAATGCTATCAGGGGGAGCACTGCAAGTTCTCCCACGATCCTTTGACAGAGACCACAAGACCTCTGCTGGAGAAGGTCAGTCCCTTTAAATGCTGCTTGGCTGGGGGGGGGGGGGTCATCATTGCCTGCTATTGAAAGTCTGTTCTAACACCCACATCCATGAGCCGTGACAGACGTAGACACTGTCAGGTTGATTCAGGGATCAACTGTTCATCTGTTAAATAGGGAAAGACTCTCTGGGTTTGTATGGACTGGGACTGTAGTTCAGGACTTGAAGGGTGAACATTGTTGTTCATTAGAAATACATGTGAAGTAAATTAGCTGCTTCCGTGTCCTTCGCTGCTCTTCCTGATCATGCAGTAAACGTGCTGTATTATTGTAACACACACTGCTTTTACTTTATGTCCTGGTTTGCGTCATTTTCATTGCCACCTGAGCTGAGCGAGGTCTCCTCCTCTCTGTTGCACCCAGTTACCTTTGGCCCGCTCTCCCCATTCAGGTCCTGAACAAAAGCGAGGTGCGTGTAGCGAATGCAGAGCCGGATCGGTGTGAGGAGAGGCCGTCCTCTGTAGAGGCCCCCGCCAAACTGCCCGGCTCCTGCCCCACACCAGACCTGGGCTTCAGGTTCCCACCTTCTCCTTTATTAGAGCTGCATATGTTTTTGTTATGGATTGACTGACGTCGTTTTCCTGGCAGCTGAGCCCCGCCCACCTGATGACGCTCAGTTCCCGTCGTGTGACTTCCTGTGTTCCTGAGCTCAGGTGGGCTTCACCCCTCTGTGGTTAATCTCTCATGTCTTCCAATACCCAGGTTCTACAGCTCCTGTCTTCCGGATCACAGACTCCAGGTGCCTCAGGCTTCAGGGACCGCTGTGGAAGGCCAGCGCGTGAGCGCCCCCTGCAGGAGCGGCCCCAGGGCCCAGGCAGCTCCACCCCTACAGAGAGGTGAGTCTCATCGGCCGGGCTCCCGGGACACATCATCCATGGCCATCGTCGCTGGGTAAATTCACAGGGCACCGTTTGCTGATTTGGCCTCAGACCTGTAGTTCTACAGAATGTCACCCTGCACCTGGATTGTAGCAGTTTTGTAGAAGAGAAGATTTTTTTTTTTTTGTCACATACATGCAGAAGTACACAGTTAAAATTTTAGAGCTTCCCTGATGGAATGCTCTGGGGGAGGTGTGGGTTGGGGTCAGTGGGATGAAAATGACTGTGTGCAGCACCATGCACAGGGAGTGCTGGACAGATGGGGAAGGAGGTGTGGAAGCCTGGGTGAGTGGGTGGCGCGTTTCATTTTTTTGCAATTGCTCTGGCTCTGCAGATGCGCCGCTGCGCTTTGGGGACAGTCCTCCGCCCAGTGCGGTGTCCCTGCGGCCGGAGGAGCTCTCTAAAGGCCAGGAGCTGAGGGACACCCCTGCTGAGATCCCTCTCAGGCCATTGCCTGGCTCGACCCCCCGGGACCCCCGGCCGCCAGGCACCACTTCCGCCCCTGTTGCCTTGTCCTGCCCGGCCTTTGCCCACCAGCTAGGGTGGCCGCATGAAGACTGTACCGCCACCTACCTGCCAGCTGTCATCACTGCGCTCTCTGATCCTCCAAAGGATGCGCCCCCGGAGGAGGTCGAGCAGCTCACCGCATCCCCTGTTGTCCTGACCCTGCGTCCCCCAGCCACACCCCCTGTCTCTTTGACTCTGCCTCCTCCAGCCACACCCCCTGTCTCTTTGACTCTGCCTCCTCCAGCCACACCCCCTGTCTCTTTTACCCCGCCCCCCACAGCCACACCCCCAGTCTCTCTCACCCTGCCTCCCACAGCCACACCCTCTGTGTCTTTAACCCCTCCTCCTCCCACAGCCACGCCCACTGTTTCTCAATCCCCGCCTCCTACCACCACACCCCCTGGCTCTCTGTCCCCACCTCCCCCTGCCGCACCCCCTGAGGGAGGTGACCAGGCCCCCGCGGTACACAACCTGCCTGTCCGGGTGCTGATGCCTTGGAGCCGTGCACCCCCGGCCAGCAGACCGCCAGAGCCGGTCCAGGTGGGACACAGCAGCCTCTTTCGGGACATCTTTAACACGCCGCTTCCTTTGCTGTCTGCCAGCGACTGGCCTCTCTAGCAGGCATAAGCCGTCCTGCACAGCAAAACCTTCACTGTGCTTCAGATTTTATTTTAATTATTGGCAGTGGCTAATTAATCACTCTTGGACATTTTTAATTTGTGGCAAATTGCCTCAGACTCCCCATCCTGTCAGCACCCCTCAGAATGGCTGGGAAACACTTACAGTTGGATTTTAAAAGTGACCCACTCCTTCAGAAGCAGCAGTGTGTTCCTGCTGCAGGAAAGGGGCCTTAGCAGCTGAGCAGCCCCCCAAAGTAGCCCCTTTGTCAGGCATGAAATGAAGCCTGTAGTGGTCCTGGTGTTGCTTTTAAAAAATGTTTATGAAATGAAACCGATTTTTTTTCCTTTGTGTATCATTATTTTACCATATTACTGTGACTGGCTTATTCTTGTTTTGTTTATTATTAGTTACACTTATTTGTCCATTTTCATCGTTTGCTTTTTAAGGTGATTACCGAGGGAGCTGAAGCATCCATTTTGCCTTTAAATACTCCCTCTTCCGGGATTTAACGTAAACTGCATGTGCACCATCCAAAGTATGGTGTACGGTGGACAGCTGTAGCGCGATTCATAAATGATCATTTACAGTGTATTATGGTCAATAAGCAAATACCTGAAATATGTGTGAGTAACAAATAAAACTGAGTTACTTGATGAGGTTGCTATGTTTTTTTAAGTGATTTTATTCCACAAACCAGTTAACGTGGCGTTGTCATGGCCGACATCCTGATGTTTTCTACGATTTCGTTTCTGGGTTCATACGTGGAGCGTGAGGGTGGACAGAATAAATCCAGAGGACATTGCGAGGACTGCCGGCGGTAAATTAGCTCGCACGCCTGGATCTTTGCACTTTCAGGTTATTTGGTATTTCAAAAACAGGTGCGATCACAATCAATGAAAGTGACCGGAATTGGTCACTGTGCGTGTCCCATATACTTGTTGTTAAACTATTAAGTTGAAATGTAGTCCTATATAAGATATTATATTAATATGACAGACAATTTTGAAGAATGTGTGATTGCTTCCCTGCTCAAACTAGGTCAGTCCCACTGTGGCGGAATAATCGATATGGGCGTGGTCATGCGGATATGACAAACCAGGAAGTGTTACACAGACGAGGAGCCTAGCGAACATAGATGACACTTCTGTCTATTTTTGCTGTCCATGGGCTGTAGCCCCAGCTTTGTGATCAGGATTATAGTTCCAGTACAGACACAAAGTTGTCAAAGGAGCTGTTTGAACGAAGTTTACAAAGAGTCCTTCATCACTTTTAATCAATAACATTAACAAAGTGAGGTAAGGCGTCCATTTTTCAAATTACGAATTGTGTGTCGGGCTCCAGTGCTAACGGATGCCTTTGACAGCTCATCTTGCTGCTGCTTTGTGTTCGGCGGCCGTCCTGAGATGGGGTGACTGTTGATTTCTCTCCAATGACAGCAGACCCTGAAGACTGGTACTGTCTCTAATTGAAACCTCTGAAACAATGATGATGCCCAACCAACAGATGAGCTTCACGAATCTCCCTCTTTCACTACAGAAAGCTCTGAGACTGCAAACACGTCCATTAGAAAGACTGAGGAGAGAGAATGTGGCTGCACGTGAATTGTGATCCGCAACAAGCAGAGTGCAACCGTGTATTGCAAGACAATCTGGGAAAGAGCAGCTCAGCAAATTATGACCGCAGAAAACCCCTGCCTCTGAAACGAGCGCGAAAAGAGTTTGTCATGTGCAAGAAGTCACTTATGGTTTTCATCACCCAGAAATCCATTCATGTGTGGACCATGCAATTGAAGACGCTGAAACAGCATCAGCTCATCCACAAAATGGAAAAATGAAATCCAACTTTCCTTCCTACGCAAGACTTTTAATCACTTAGAAAGCTTAATACAAGATCAGCAAATTTCACAGGAGAGAAATCGCATACCTGCTGTGAGTGTGGAAGGAGTGTTTGGCAAAAAGACACCTTGAGGGGAAATAGCCCCATCTTGTGGTGAAGGTGGTGAATAAGCTTTGGTCTTGTAGAAATTTGAAATGCTTTTAAGAGCGAACACATGGGGATTGTTTTTATGTCCCCTGCCTGGTGACCTGTGTTTGGCTGATACCCTGTCCATCGTGTCCCTTGTGTTGGGCTGATGCCCTGCCCAGTGTGTCCCCTGCCCGGTGCCCTATGTTGGGCTGATGCCCTGCCCAGGGTGTCCCCTGCCCGGTGCCCTGTGTTGGGCTGATGCCCTGCCCAGTGTGTCCCCTGCCCGGTGCCCTGTGTTGGGCTGATGCCCTGCCCAATGTGTCCCTTGCCCGGTGTCCTGTGTTGGGCTGATGCCCTGCCCAGTGTGTCCCCTGCCCGGTGCCCCGTGTTGGGCTGATGCCCTGCCCATTGTGTCTCCTGCCCTGCGTTGGGCTGATACCCTGCCCAGCGTGTCTCCTGCCCAGTGTGTCCCCTGCCCTGTCCTCCCTTTTGCCTGAGATAAGCTTCAGGTCCTTCCCGCATTTATGTTTCATGATGTATAGTTTACAACAGTTCAGGTTTACACCCCATGGTGGCAGTATAACACATGATTTATATTATATTCATTAAGTTGTCTTTGAAACATCCATTACAACCTGCTATCTGAGTTTATTAGGTTAGAATAGAAAGCATATCATTATCTAACAGTGAATGATACACATCTTATTTTTTATTTATTGATTTAAAGTAATAAAATACTTTGAGACATTACAGAAAAAATGCAGCACAGTGTAGCTGATACAGCTAATGTGCTTTAAAATCAAACTGGGATACTGAATATCTGAGTGGCAATTGGTCCGATCAGCCAAAATAGGCTGTTTTGAAGTGGTCATCAGAACAGTTTTATCTTCAGTCATGAATGCTAATAGGCAGAGTTTATCCCTGTTCGATTTTGGCTTCAATGACTAACGTAAAATATGAGTGTTTGTATTCTCCTGTTGCGGTGAAATAAGCCTGCAAACAGACCCCCCTCCCCCCACGCTCCCCATACAGCGGCATTGCTTTGCAGGGCAGGGCTGATCCAGTGCTCGGTCAGGGTGGGATTGTCTGCCTCTTGTACTAGTCTCGGCCCGCCTGAGGAAGCTTTTATGCACAGGGAAGTGGACCAGAGAACTGGAGCCCAGAGGAGAACCTCCAGGCGATCACCATCTCCCAGAAGCATGATGGGGCAGGGAGCAGTTACACGATTAACAAGCACAGAAGCAAAATGCTCAAGCTGTGACCATTTCAGCTGCTTCACTGCCTATGCCACTAAATAGGACGCACCACTGGGGCCTATTACCACCAAGATAACCTCATCTGGTTTTGGTTAGTGCTGCCTACAAAGCAGTCTCAGACTGATGCTGGTGTGATTGCTGAAAACCACTGCTCACCACGGTAAAAAGTGTCCAGCATGATGTCACGCATGACGGTTGGTGCAGAACGTCAGACGCAGAGGGCAGCTGCTTCCAGACCTGCTGCAGATGATGCAGGAAGCCTGCGACTCGTTAACAGCTGTGAGGTGTTTCAGGCAGCTTGGCGCGTTGCCCGTCTTCAGTGTGCTGACAGGCTTCTGTATGACTGCATGCTGTAAAAACGGCTTTTTTATGCTAAGACGGCATCTGAGAAAACCCTCTGATGCTGTCATTTCAGGCCAGACCACAACACTGAGAATAATGACAGCCTGAAATATAATGCTGAGGCCTTCTCTGAGACACACACAGACAGCTGTCGGTCAGTAATCCCCAGTTATTAAGAGAAACACAAACACTGGAAAGCCACATTTGTCTGGGAAGGATCCAATGGAAACACCTTTATTTGTGATTACAAAACATATTAGTCAGAAACTTTTTCATGTGAAAGCAAAATGATAAATGAGCCTTTGGTGCATGTTACAGACAATTTGGCACAAGCCTAGTGGGTCATTTGAAAAACAGAAACACTGGCACGCTGCTCATGAAAGCCCTGTCCGGATTCAACACACTGACACTCACAGCACAGACATCATATATGGCTTCAAGTGTGGGGCTTTGTGGTCGTAACCGAGAGCAGGGGAGATTGTGCATTATTTTTGGGGTCAGACACTTAGAAAACAAAACCAAGCTAGGCGATTACTGAAACAGGTATCGATTTTCAAGGCTGGCGTTGCATTAAAGATGGTAATAAATGAATTAACTGAAATTAAGCGGAAGTGTCGTCTGTTTCAATGGGATTTTAGGCACCTGCAGGGACTGACTATACAAATTAGAGGAACGCATTAGAGGTGCTCGGAGATTTCTGACCCTTGTGTTAACGAGGCACGTTATATTTTCATAATTAATCCCCGCGTCGGTGCATTGGAGCCGTAATTATAATGAAACAGGACAAGCTCTAAAGAGGCAGACTAATACACAGCACAGCATTACAGGGCCCCTCTCATCTGTCGTCTTTGGAACCTTTTTTCTCGTCATTTAGGTCCAGGCTCTTCTAAACGGTTTAGAATATTAACCGTCACTGCTGGACATTTCACAAAAACGATCCACCATCAAACAAGACTGTACCGACCGTCATACAGGCCGCCGTTCAGCCGCAGCGCTTACTGAGGTTGCCGAAACTTGTGTCTGGCTCCGCCGAAGCCATGGCTGCCGCTCAACAAGCAGGCGCAGGCGTTTCAACCAGCCGGACGAGTGACGCACACGAGCACACGCAGGCGCCTCAGCTCGCCAGACCAGTGACGCGCACGGGCACACGCAGGGGCCTCGGGCCGCCGAACGACTTCGGCGAGGGTACCATGTTCTGACACGCCTAACCACATTCATTAATTAATTAATATCTTCATAAACAGAGCGGCTCTGATATACAGACTCGTACCTGAATACGTCATGTCATCACCGCTGCATGTCAGATGCGAGTAAAGTAACGCCCATAAGAAATGCCTAAAATAATGTCCGATTGAAAATGAAAAAATGTGGTATTTATTTATTTGTCCATTGCAGCATGAACACCATCGTTACTAATAAGAACTGTACACAGAAAAATTAAAACACTTTAAAGTTCCGCAGCTTCAAGTGGGTCCCCATTTATCACAATCAAAAAAGATTGGCACTGTTTCGCGATTTGTTTCCAAAATGTGTTTTGGCAAATTAATAATAATAATAATAATAAAAATCAAACCCCCAAACTATAACACGCTTGCTTTGGTTCAAGCTACACGGCTCATCTCTAACGTCGGCTCCTATTGGCTCATTCCAGTCACATGACACGACAATAAAAGGATGGGTTAGACTCCTTAGCCGAGACATATTTTGGTCCTAGTGAGAAGCAATTCTTTTCTTTAATGAACTGTTTTACCTCACCTTTTTATTTTAGTTTACATATTTCAACCATTAAAATACCTATAATTTCACAACATTTGTAAGTGTCTCAAATATGGAAGTCAGTGATTGCTGCTTAGAAAGAATTATAGAATTATATGGCCTTCAGTGATTCTTTACTAACCCCAAACGTCCAAACATGCTCAATCATGATGACAGAGTTATATGATTAGTCTTCCTACCTATTCCTCTTTTAGGAAAATAAAACTCTATGGATGTTATGCAGGCCAGTGATGGAGAGAGAAAACGGATCCAGCATACACGAGAACAATATAAAAGTGAGATTACAACAGCTTGTTCCTCCCAGGACTCAGACACTGGTCTCATTCTTCCACAGACTGGTCCGTATGTGGCCCTGTTGCTTCGAGCTTTCCTTATGACTCCTGTTCTGATTGGTTTGTGTCTGTGAGCAGGTGGGAGCTTGCATCTGATTGGCCACATTCTGTGAGTCCATCTCCAGGGGAAGCAGTGTTTCCCTATTGGCCATCTTCCTGTAGCCATAGAGGGCAGAGCTGGGACTGGCAGTGCCATGGCACACGATGGCGAAGGGGTCCGCTTGCGGGCACGCCTGCTGCCGGTGGTAGCTGCAGCCTTCATGCACGCTGCTACAGACGTGTCCATCACGTGTGCATCTACACGTGTATCCTTCGTGCATGCATTTACACGTGTGTCCCTCGTGCACGCTGTTACAGATGTGTCCTTCACGCATGCATCTGTACACATGACCTTGGTGCATACACTCACACGCATGTGCTTCATACATGCTGTCACAGGCATGTCCATCATGTAAGCCAGCACATACAAGCCCTTCATGACACGTGTGGCCCTCCTTCGTGCCGTGGCATGCCTCCAAGTTCTTTGGGCTGGAGCACGGCAATGTGTCGCGGACGCAGTGACACGAATGTGCCTCCCGCATGCCGTGGGACACGTCTGCATCACGTGTGTGGCAGGAGTGCAGCTCGAGCGTACACTGCGGGCTCTCCGGGTATGAGCCGTGAGCGCTGCTGTCCAGACTCGACGAGGCCGCCTGGTAAGTGTACCTGCTGAGGGGGCGTGGCTTAGCCCTGTCCTTCAGACAGCTCTGCAGTGGCGGCCTGGAGGGGGTGCCAGTCTGCACTTCGCCCTCTGTCTCCCTCTGGCACAGCGGGATCACGCAACAGGGGCCTGCCTGTAAGGCCGGGGGGCCCGCATGGGCAGAGGGGGCGTCACCATTGGCGCTGGGCTTGGGAGGGGCAGCAGCGGGGGGTGGGGCAGAGCGGCATGCCCACCAGCGCTGCCAGACATCCTCACGCTTGGCACAGTGCTGGATGAGCAGGAAGAGGCCCAGACTGGCACAGGATGCCCCATACAAGCAGCTGAAAATCATGTCAAGGATGGGGCTCAGCCACACGGCCAGTGCGCCAAAGGCCCAGGTGCTGAGGAAGAGGAGCAGGGTGAAGGCGGCGGTGCGTAGCTGCGCCCTCAGTGAGAGCTCATTGGCCAGTGCGGCACCGGGGGCATCGCCCGGCCCTGCCGCCCTGTCCGCAGGCCGCCGGCGCTCCTCTGGGGTCACCTGCAGCTCGTATCGACGCTCGGGGTGCCGCCGCAGTTGGATGGAGGCGCACAGGAAGTAGCCGCAGGTTGCCACGACGATGAGCGCCACGGGACAGTAGAAAGCGCCAAGGCTCGGCTCCCAGGCGATCCAGCAGCTGCACAACGGGAAGCTCGTTAATCGCATTCCCGGGGGAGTCGCTGGTGTGACATCAGCAAGTCCCGCCCCCCGCACCCTCATTAACGCACCGTGGGAGACACTCATGCTTTACCACACTGGCCTCATAACCACGATGACATCATCACCATCGCCACAGGAAACGTGACAGTTCTGCACAAGCACCTTCTGCAAGTTCTGGGCTATTTTAAGGTCCCTTAAAAACGCGGCAGGAAGGACAGAACAGTGCTGGAACACCGGGTCCCAGGCGGAGGCGTGAGTGGGCGGGGGCCGGGGCCCGGGGCCCCCTACTTACAAAGGGCTGCTGTCGCTGCTGCCGTAGTTCTGGATGTTGGTGGCCGCAGTGACAGCGCAGATGAGGAGCGGGACACCGTCACTAACCAGGTAGAACCTGCCGGAAGGGAGACGCTCACCTCAGGCTGCTTTTGACCTCCATCCGCCTCACTAGTTCAGAGTGGTGTGGAGCTGCAGCTCTGGTAGCTTAAGCTTACACTGAATCGCACTGATCTGGTCAGGGGCGGACTTACCGAAGGGCAGGTATAGGCAGCCGAAAGAGGCCCCGTAGAGACAGACTGTTTATAGATACCAGATAAAATAATCATTTAAATTAAACTAGCGTGTCTGATATTTTCATTTTTAGTTTTTAGGGGAGACAAAGTTGCCTCCTTGTCTCGGCTGAAATGTACTATTTCTACTCTGAGACCTAGACCTGCCCAGCTTGCTTTTTGCACTGGAGCTCAGTGCTTGGCTATCATTGGCATCACAGAAGAAACCAGAGGAAAAATACAAGACTAACATCATCTCTCCCATGTCTGTGACACTATCCTGTTAGAGCGCTAGACAAATTGTAAGCAGACGTGGAGAAAACACAATTAAACGGACATACGCAAAAATTTAAGACTAACCTTATAAGTATAGCCTGACCTGGGCTACAGCGGAAAGATCACACCTCTAATATCTGGCACCTGACACTTTCATTAGCATATTATCGATCGTTCGTAATTCCCCCTCTAATAGGTGCTCAGGGGCCCCTTGCCCATGCAGCCTAGGGCCCCTGGTCCGCCTCAGCACTTCCTGGTATCAGCTGTGCTGACCCTAACAAGGGTGACTGGTCAGGTATGAGTATCCCCCCCCCGCCTACCTCATGATGCCCGTTGGGGGACTCTGGGGGGAGCAGGGGTCCCCATCTGGACCTTGGGGCGCCTCCCTGCTCACCTGGGTGTAGATGAACCTGGCGCTGACGCCCAACCACAGCAGGCTGGCCAGCGAGGAGTAGTGCAGCACGACGCCCACCTGTGGTGGAGCAGACACACTGCACATCATAAACCTGGAGCAGCAGTGTCGCCACTCATAATCTGTGAGATGGGTTAAATCTTCCATGGAATCTGTAGCATTCTGCGTTACCACAGTGTTTTAGTGTAAATGTGCATTTCTGGATACTCCAACATCCATACAGCAGACCATTTATCCTGGGCGGAGTCACAGGAACAGCACAGGCCACAGGGCAGGGGACGCCCTGGATGGGATGCCAGGCATCACAGGGCACAGGGCAGGGGACTCCCTGGACGGGATGCCAGGCATCACAGGGCACAGGGCAGGGGACACTCTGGACAGATGCCAATCCATCATAGGCCACAGGGCAGGGGACGCCCTGGATGGGATGCCAGGCATCACAGGGCACAGGGCAGGGGACGCCCTGGATGGGATGCCAGGCATCACAGGGCACAGGGCAAGGGACACTCTGGACGGGATGCCACAATCATACATCATGGACAATTTAGAACCATCAATCAGCCCGGCTGCTTGTTGGAATGCCCAGAGGAAATCTGACAAATCATTAATGTTAAACCATGTAATATGACGAACGTAGCATGTTTGCATGTGAATCCAGCCATTAGTCGAGCATCAGTATCCACTGAGACAGTCGGTGAGTACAGCAGAGCAAAAGCCTTGGATTCCTTCGACAGCATCGCCCGTAATCTTGCGCTATGGATTTAGCGCAGGCTTCTCTAGTCAGAAGCAGGGCAGGCGGGTGGTGCTCGTTACCATGGTGATCAGTGCCAGGCTCCATGAGGCGAACGGGCCCCGGGAGAGGCCCCCGACAGCTCCCCGGCCTCATGGTGGGGGCCTGGCGCTACACGGCTCAGTTTTGGCATCGGGAGTCAGCCGCTGTCATTCCATGTGACAAGGACACCCTGACGGTGAGGGGGTGATGGGGGGGGGGGGGGGGGGGGGGGG
>JABFDZ020000045.1:1507012-1517542 GCA_019775955.2 Pollimyrus isidori | reverse complement strand
GGCAGGCCGCCCTCAGACGGTCGCACTCGGCAGGCCGCACTCAGAAGGTCGCACTCGGCAGGCCGCAGTCAGAAGGTCGCACTTGGCAGGCCGCACTCAGAAGGTCGTCCTTGGCAGGCCGCAGTCAGAAGGTCGCACTCGGCAGGCCGCAATCAGAAGGTCGCACTCGGCAGGCCGCACTCAGAAGGCCTCACTCAGTGCAGTTTTCTGTGGCATAGATCACTCTTATGTCTCCTGCTTTATCGTATCTATAACATTCTGGCTTTTCTCAGAAAGCAAAATACCTGAACTTTCCTTCATGTGGGAGTTTTCTAGCTCCCCTTGCCTTTTGATGTACATCTGTGATGTGGTGGCAAGTAGATGTGAGTGGTAGGAAGAGGGAGCTCATTTCCTGCAGTGATCCCACTTTTGTAGTTTCATGTACGCTTTGGGTCACTGTCACGCAGTGAAGCTCAAAGCACCAGCCTCTTCTTGGCAGGAAATCTGGGTTTTTGGACAAACAGCACCAGGCGCTTTGGAAAGGGGACATGCGTATGACGACCCGCTAATCCCTCTTGTCGAAGGGGATTCCTCAGACATAATAGAGACACAAGAAGAGGTCATTCTGCCTGTTCCACCTCCTAGAAGTGCTCGTCTCTGCCAGTGATGCTGCTATGGGCAAGTTTCAGGTTTAATTTGTCACAAGGGCCTGTCCCAGGCCTGTCTTGGGCTTGTCCTGGGCCTCACTGGCAGTGTGGCTAAGATTCTGACTGGCTCAGCTCTGCCATCAGTTCTCCTGTGAGCTGCTGACAAACTGCCGTTAGTTGGTCCCGAAATAGTCCAGATTCAGACATCACAAACAGCGTTTATGTACAAGTCATGAAGCTCGCCGAATCCCAGGTGGCGCCGCACCTTTCCAGGCTGGTTCTGGAACATTCTGCCCAGACGAGGTCCAGTGAGGATGTTATGAAGACGGCCTAAATGTGAGACTTCCTCCTGTGCTACTGGGTCCCGCAGGGCCCTCTGTTTATTTTAAGTTACCTATTTCGGTGCAGTGTAAGTAGTGTGTGTTTTTCTTCACTAAATATAGACTTTAAAACATGGGGTGTCAAAATCGCTTTAGTTAATGGGGCCCCAATGGACTCCAATCTCAAGGGACCCCAGTAAAGAGTAACAGGCTAATGACACAGAGATAAGGGTACTTATGTTTGGACTGAGAACAAAAATCTGTCCAGGAAATGACCTCCCCCACTGCCAACGAGACTGCAGGCATCAGGAACGATTAAGGAAAGAGGACACCACCTGCCTGCAAGCTTGGCCTCAGCTAGGATACCTTTGCTACGGTTAATCACTAAGCAGCCATTAGTACAGCAGCTGCCCGTCGGCACGTTAGGCCTGCATCCCTCCCGCAGCTGCGCGTCGTGTCACGTGTCACGGTGCCTGAGAGTGCAACACGCTCCTCCTCCCCCCACAGCGATTAGATACATACTGCCAGCAGTTCATTAATTCTGTCCCTTCCCAGTTGCCCATGCAAGCTGTCATATTTTTCAGCCTGGTCAGACTGATAGTCGAGCTGATTATTATCCACTATAGTGTCCCACGTAGAACACTAAGAATAGTATGACTTGGTATGATTATTATTATTATCACTCGCTGTTTGTATATCATCACCGCGGTGCTGGGGGACTGTTATTTCATGCTCCTGTGTACCTGCTGATCTAGATCAGTAAACATGGAAAGCACTGATCCTTAGAGTGGCTAAAAGACGTATTCGACAGAATGATGATGTATACCTGCATTCAGATGGTATGACGATACAGCCCACCAGTGTACCCATATTCTGAAATTGTGTTCTGCCACCTAGATTAAAACCTTATCCTTGTGATTTTCTGTAAGTTCTTGCAGATAGCGTGAAACTAGGCTGGGGGCTGAGTTTGGCCAGGGGTTCGTGAACTGCTGACGTGTCAGATGTGGGATGAATGAAAAAGACGAGCGCAGCTACTTTTTTGCCGCCTGGGTGACAGTTTCCCCCAAAACGACGGCGTGATTTCAGATTTCACAACTTGCAGCAGCAATTCAGGATAAGTGTGTCTCCCTAAGGTGCAACAGCAGAGCTCCGTCCAGAAGCCGCACCAACAAATTAAACTTGGGCTACAAGTTAGCCGCCATGCCACCTGCTGGCAGAAGGATGAAACACAGCAGGCATGAATCCAACAGCAGATTTCTAGTGGAGCTGTCAGTGCCGAGAAAGAGCTTTGCTGTTTTCATACTAAGAACATAAAACTGTCAGAGTCACTTTTAGAAAAGACAAATACAGGGAAAAGCGCTTGAATGTATGTTATAATCAAGAGGCCTGAGTCAACCAATGACAGTGTGCCGGAATGGGGGCTTCATTGAGCCTGCTGTAATTACGACACAGAACTCTTCACGGGGTGACAGGTAGACACAATGCAGTGCATGATGGGTAGCAACACTGCACCATCGACAAAGTGAGTCACTGCTAAGCTTTGCCTGCTGATAAATTACTTCCCATTTTATTTCCATTTATTACATTCCCTTTCCCATTGTCATTACTTCCTAAAATTGCATTTGGAATTAAATGAAAGATACACAAATAGGCCTGAGAGAGCAAAAGAAAAGGACACGGACATAACATGCATCCTCCTTGTTTCTATAGAAACGAGGTGGGTGGATATGAAGGAGCCGGTTGCCCACGGCAGGTCAGCGTCTTTCGCCTGTTTGTTCGGCGCAGCCGACCCGCCACTCGGTGTCTGTGAACCAGTAAGTAAACCTGTCAGTTCTGGTCTCTGCACACCGTTTGGCAAAAGCCTGACTGTTTGTCAGCATTTCATAGCCCCCGATTCACACGCCATCGCAGTGTCACCCAAAATAATCCTTTTGCATGGTAGAAGAGGCACAGAGGGTAGGCGGATCCAGGCCGAGAGGTCACACCCCAGAGGGATCCCGGAGGTCCACGCACACCTGGCCTCTATCACGCCCCCGCCATCAACATCCCTTTATGCCTGTTAATAAAAGGTCATGAATAACTTGCCTTGTGCCTCTACTTCAAGCTTGGGGGTCACAGTGCAGGGTCAGCCAGCATCCAGCACTCCTGGAGCTGGGGGTTAGGGGCCTTCATCAGGAGATCACAAACCTGTGACTATTCTGTTGAGGCCGGCCATTGAACCAACAACCTTCTCATCACAGGTACTGAGGCTTAGTGTGCTGAGCTTCAAAACTGCCAGCTAATGTGATTATCCAGGATGCTGAAACACAATCCATGTTAACACCTTATCGCCCTGTGCATGGGATTGAAACCCAACCTGACAACTGATGACACCACCCCGTCCATGGGATCGAAACCAAGGCTGACAAATCATGGCACCAGCCTGTCTACGGGAGTTAAACTCAGCCTATTACTGATGCCACCACTCCATGGGACTGAAACACACCCTATTAATGATGATAACACCCTGTTCATGGGATTGAAACCCAGCCTATAACTGATGATGCCACCCTGTTCATGGGACTGAAACCCAGCCTATTACTGATGACACCACCTTGTTCATGGGATTGAAATCTAGCTTGTAACTGATGACATCACCCTGACCAAGGGAATGAAACCTATTCTATAACTGATATCTGATTATGCCACACACATTTTTGCCCTTGACAATATTACATTGCTGTCCATGGTTCTGAAAAACCAATGGCTGTGTGACATGTTAACCTCTCTGTTAACTGCTGTAAGGTTCCATTACTCAGGGGGAAAAATGCTTACATGTACTGTCCTCCACAAAGCCACATGTTCAGCAGGAGTCAGAGAGACCTCATGATGCTCAAGTGATTTAAGGACCGTTTACTCGAGGCTGCATCTCCATTAAGCAGCCAAGCAGTTAAAACACACTTATTGGTGGAGCCACTGGTGTCCACAAGGCACCGCGCTTCAGAATGAACAGAACTGACAGTCACAGGACTGAGGAGTTTACTACTGTTACAGAACTGATAAATCATTATAGGATATATGAGTCATTATAGGACTGAGGAGCTGTTACATGAGTTTACATAGGGCAAACTGATCAGTAATGTTACAGAACCACTCCTTATAAAATCGCATATATAGCACATACTGTATAATGTAAGCCTGTCCATTCTTGAGCGCATAGGAGACCTGTCAACTCCTTGAACCCTCAGCCCATCGTGGGCCGTGCTCCCGGCCCACATCGCGCCGCAGTCACTGGCCTCCCCCCGACGCTACTGTAACGCCATTGGTATGCGGTGCACGCCTCTCCGCAGCCGCGCGGCATCTTCCCATAATGCCGGGTTTTCCCCGGCAGACCCACAGCCTCCGACACGTCTATCTGTCTTCATGCATAATTAAAAACGGAGATGGGCCCTCGGACACTCGGCGGACAGGCAGAGTGAGACATCGGGATATATTATGGGAAGGTGAATGAATGATTCACGCTTTGAGTTCTGCAGCTTGAACATAACGTGGCGTGCAGAGCTGCTCCTGAAGGGCTTCTCTCACCAACACAGTAGTTTAACTTTCCACGTTGTGGGTGGGTTGGCGGAGTGTAAATAATACACCGTTCAATGAGTAGAATGTTACGGATCACGATTATATTAGCCTAGCCTATTATATTAGGTAATCCAGCATATGCAGCGTGTACTCAGAGCTATTAATGGAAATATCTGACAATGTTCTGTTGACTGTGAGTCTGGAAAAGACCCAACAAATCAATTCAAATATTCAATGAAGAATAGCTTCCCTTTATACTTTTATTGACCCATTAAATGTGTAATGTAACGCGGCAAGTAGGAATGGCACCTTCAAAGCACTAGCGGTGTAAAACTTTAAAACAATCGCCGCTGCTACATCAACACGCCGCACAAATGACCGTGCAGACAAAGTCCGCGTAAGTTGAGGGGCGGAAGATGCCGCCTGGCGCTACGGTGCCCGGTTCGGTTCGGCTTGGTTCGAAACTCACCATTCGCGCTGCCTATTCGCGCAGAGAAATGAGATGCGGGGAGCAGCCCTGGGGTCTCCGTGGCCATCCGAGGGCAGGACAGCTCCACACCTGCAGAAGCAGCACCGTTAGCCCAGGGGACCGGACCGGACCGGACCGCTTTCGTGCCGGATTTCAAATCGAAGCTCATTTATGAGCATTTGTAAGAACGCAATGATTGTTAATAACGTAAGCAGGGTGCTGTCCAACGACCCGCTTTCCACTGCAGATAACAAATGATGGGTATAGTGTCGAAGGCAGGAAAAAGATACACAAAAAAGCGCACTGGTACCTTGAGCCGAACCGGCTGGGGTAAAGACGAGAAATAGGTTCGTAGTTATGGAACAATGTTACGAAATATATTTGCTAAGGTAAGAACTGACTTTTATTTAGAGGGAAAAAAACAATGTATGCATTTCCGAGAGCTGCCTGCTTATAATTTTTATTGATCTGGCAGAGATTATATTCTAAGCTCTGTCTTTATCTTGATTTTACAGCTACCGTACATCCGTTAAATCGAAACACCAACGCGATTATATATATATATAAAGATTTCTTTACCTAATTCGGTGAATGCAACTAGTGTAAAAATGCCGTCGAGCTTCCCATCGTCATCCAGTTTGTAGACCGTCCGACGCAAACGCAGAGTTAGTCATTTCCAAAGGCAATTAAAGCACGGAGTGCCGGGAGGTGCTGCGGGAAAGCTTGCAGCCGGAGGGGGCGACAGCTCGGCCAGGCATAAAAGACGCGAAGCCTCGCAGCCTGGCATTTAACTCGCGTTAAACAAGGAGAAGTTTGCAGCCTTTCTCTCCAGGCTGGGAGCTGCCAAAGCGCGGCGGCCCGGAATCCGTGGGAACGGCCGTCATTAGCGCGCTCCTTCGGCAGAGCTCCCTGCCGCAGAGCCGGACATGGTCGGTGCCATCTCCGCTCCAGGGCACATCATCGCTGCAGCTCTTATTTAAAGCGACAATCTTCCAGGGTTTATCCTCACATTAGGGTTATGTCCCGAAACGAAACCCTTCCTTTAAAGCGTCTATAAAATGGATACGGTGACGTCATGGCAACTGTTATTAATATAGCCACATTTCGCTGACACTGGTAGCCTGTGTATGCGTTTAACCTGGAAAATGAATGCGTTTCCACGCGTTTTAAATTACTGTATTTATCTGACAGAGTCAATCGTGAACTATATAAACAGATTACACCTGTTAAGATGGTGAAATACTGTAAATTACTTTTTTAGTAAATTTACTTTGGATTAATTTCTATATCTAAAACCATTCTGAATTACGGAAATAAATGGTAGACCTATCAATTAGTAGGCCTATAACATGTCTATCAATGTATTTTGCTTATTTATTTTAAGATGCTTCTTTGTGTTGCCTTCTCATTACTGGACTTTCTGCGCCGATGCACAGTTCTAAGCCCAGACCCTGCTGGACTGATACGTACTTATAATACCGCACGTAGTGCTATGAAACGGGAACGACACTACACCTTTTTATGTTCAGTTTTCAGTATATAGGCACCCCATTCGGGCTTAGTGTCCGTGTTCAGTATATAAGCACCCCATTCGGGCTTAGTTTTGTGTTCAGTATATAGGCACCCCATTCGGGCTTAGCGTTCGTGTTCAGTATATAGGCACCCCATTCTGGCTTAGTGTTCATGTTCAGTATATAGGCACCCCATTCTGCCTTAGTGTTCGTGTTCAGTATATAGGCACCCCATTCTGCCTTAGTGTTCGTGTTCAGTATATAGGCACCCCATTCTGGCTTAGTGTCCGTGTTCAGTATATAAGCACCCCATTAGGGCTTAGTTTTGTGTTCAGTATATAGGCACCAATTTTGGCCTAATCTTCTGAACAAACATTTTAGCATGCACTGGTGTTCAGAATCAAAACTTTCAGAATTGTATTTTTAGTTATTATAATTACCTAGAAAACAATAATTACATTTAAAAATATTCAACTGTTTTTCTGCACCATCTGTTAAACTCGAAAGAGCTTTGGATTAGTGTAACAATAGGCATTGTTCTGGGTCTGGTCTTATTTATCTATATATATATTTGTTTATTTATTTAATGAATCCTTCATTTACACCAAAATATACTTTTCAGAAGGGTTCCGTGTTTAAGGTGTGTTACATTAATATTGCGCTGTCACATTGAATATGAGAATATCCTTGGCTCCTTCTGTCTCTCATGCATTCATATGTCAGGACAAATTAAAGAGAAACTTTCTTGCCATCATGTGATTTTGATTTCAGGGCTTTTATATAAATTTCTGAGCATTTGCGGGCCCCTTTCTGACATACTGCGCACCGCCCTGGGTGTGTCAAGCATGGCGCTGTCATAGGGCAGTTACAGGGACTTTCTTCTGACTTGATTGTCGGTGCAGGAGGCGCAGCTCAGTGACCCAGCAGGTCATGTTCAGGGAGACCTGCACACACATGCACACGTGAGTCACGCCCCTTCCTCTGAGCTGCGTCCCGTGCATGGCAGGTCTCCACAGCAGTGCATTGCGTCACACGCGTTCATGTTCATGACGCAGCTGCAGCAAAGGGTTACCTTCCTTTATTGTCTCCATGGTAACTTGCTTATTAGGTCGTGTGACTTGGCAGCCAGTGACACAACAATGCTTGTGAAGAGGAGTAAAATAGTGTGGGGGGGTGTGCACTCTGAGCGTGAAAATCATCAAAAAAAAAAATATATATATATTTGTTTCTTTTATCATGTTGCTGTATTTATTACTGCAGTGCTGCAGCCCTGATGCCAGTCAGTGGAAGAAGATTCCCGCACATACACTATATAAACAAAGTTTTGGGACAGACCTCTCAGTCATTAAATGCAGGTGTTTCTTTCAGACCCATCGCCACATGTGTATAAAATCAAGCACCAAGCCATGCAGTCAGGTTTACAAACACTGCTGAAAGAATGGGTCGTTCTGAAGAGCACAGTGACTTCAGGGGTGATACGGTCACAGGATGCTACCTTTGCAATAAAGTCAGCTTGTGACGTTTCTTGCCTGCTAGAAATAAAATGGTGAACCGTAAGTGGTATTATTGCAAAGCGGGAGCGTTTAGGAACAACAGAAACTCAGACATAAAGTGACAGACGACGTGAGGTGACAGAGCTGGGTCACTGAGTGCTGAGGCACATAGTGTGTGAAGGTCACCAACACTCTCTGGAGTCCATAACTGCTGAGTTCCAAACTTCTTCTGGCATTAACCCCAACATGCCGGGAGCTTCATGGAATGGGCTCCTATGAACGAGCAGCTGCACGCAAGCCTCACGTCACCAAGCGCAGCACCACGTGTCGCATGAAGGGGTGTAAAGGACACTGCCACTGGATTCTGGAGCAGTGGATATGTGTTCAGTGGACATACAAATTACAATTCTCTGTCTGGCAGTCTGATAGATGAGTCTGGCTGGGTTTGTCCAATGCCAGGAGAACATTACCTGCCTGGCTGCATTATGCCAAGTTTGGTGGAGGAGGGATAAGGTTGTTTATCAGGGGTCGGGTTGGGCCCCTTAATTCCAGTGAGGGAGCGCCTTAATGCTTCAGCATATTAAGACATTTTGGACAATTCAATACCTCCAACTTTGTGGGAACAGTTTTAAGAAGGTCCTTTTCAGTTCCAGCATGACTGTGCCCCTGTGCCCAAAGCAGGGTCCATAAAGACCTGGTTGCGTGAGTTTGGTGTGGAAGAGCTTGACTGGCCCTTACAGATACCTGACCTCAACCCCATCAAACACCTTCGGGATGAACTAGAACGGAGATTGTGAGCCAGGCCTTCACATCCAACATCAGTGCCAGACCTCACAAATGCTCTTCTCTATTAATGGGCAAACATTCCAACACACTCCAAAATCTTGTGGAAAGCCCCTCCAGAAGTGGGGTAGCTGTTATAGCTGCAAAGGGGGGACCGACTCCATACTGATGCCCATGGGTTTTGAGCGGAATGTTATAACAATTCCTGTAGGTGTAATGGCCTGGTGTCCCAATACATTTGTCTGTATGGACTCATACAGGCTTCATGCTTTACTCATTCAGGACTCATAGTGCTCATGCAATCTGTTAATTCAGGATTCATACAGGTGTCATGCTGTAGCGATTTCACTCATTCTGAGTGCTACCCCGTACATCCTGCCCGTGGCGAATATTCATTAATACTCACAAGGATGCTTGAGATACTTGTATGAAAGATACATTTATCCCCCAGGCAGTTGGAGCACTTTAACAATTGTGCTAAATTTAAGAACGTACAACTTATGGACAACTCATACTCAGTCAGATGTATTGGTCCCAGCTCTTCCAGTTGCTGGGACCCACCCCCTCTACAATCTGATTGGTTATCTCTCTGAGCCAGTCATTTTTCGATCTGGCCTCAGAACATGTTTGTCCACAGTTTCAGCGATGCAACGGTTTGAGGTACAGTAGAACGCCGTAGGTAGTTATTTTTTATTATTACTGTATAGTAATTATTTTTATTATTAAGCACATTATTATTTTTATTATCCAGTTTAACTAGAAATTCGACTTCAGTACAGATATGGAACAACGTATGAAGGCAGTGTATCTTGTTCGTAACCTGGGTATATTGACTACGATGTCACTATCAGGATGAATTATAGGTTGAAATTTAGCAAGTGGTGTCACAAAGGCCCCCATCCGGGGTTGTTCCCTGCCTCGTGCCCGTTGCTTCCGGGATAGGCTCCGGACCCCCCGCGACCCAGTGAGGATAAGCGGTTTGGAAAATGGATGGATGGATGGGTGTCACAAAGGGTGCTGGTTTACCGTGAAATGAGTTACATTGAGTAAAAAATAAATAAATGGAAAGAGCTGGATTCAAGCGCCTTTGAATGACACTGTGTGGAGGTGCAGTGGTGGGGAAATTTGGCTTAATAGCTGCACTAGACGCGTCTTCAAAACGGAACACATGCAATAACATTGTCAGCACAATTTTCTTCACTGTTTGACAACTTAATACCCTATCGTAAGGGCATTCCGACGGGCATGTTAATCATGTTTGATAGCGCACTGTTTCTGTTTTCTCGAGTTGGGCCATGATGTCACAAATATTGTGTGCTTCAAAGAAGAAGGAGGTTACAGCCCATCCACATGAGCAATGATGGCATTTTATAGATTAGCAGACCTGCGATTATTTGTGAGATAGTGCTGTGTCAGTAAAATAGCTTGCCTTGGCTAGAATGGACGTGTAGATTATGTCCGTGTTGTTCGCGAGAGAACTTACGCATTTCCTATTCTAGTTGTTCCATTTTTTTTTCTTCCTGTCTGCCTGTGGCAAGTAGTGGGCCTACGAGTTCAGTCATAATTAATGACTTACCAGTTTTATGTGCATCCGGATTTAATTTGTTTGCGATCCAGCTGATTTTGAAGTCCGAGTGGATGCCAAGAAGTGAGTTAGGCTGCATTTTATGTTTATTTATGTACTGAGTTGTAGTTTAGGGGGCGGCATGGTGGTGCAGTGGTTAGCACTGTTGCCTCACACCTCTGGGACCTGGGTTCTGGTCTCCGCCTGGT
>JABFDZ020000045.1:1404177-1419404 GCA_019775955.2 Pollimyrus isidori | reverse complement strand
TACTCTGATTCTTTGGACGTATAAAATAATAAATCAATGTAATAATATGTGCACTTCTGTTTTTAAAATAAATTCTATGTAACAAAAATTGTCTTTATATGACTTTTATTTTGATAATATAATATAGGTGTAATATAATATAATTTGCGGAACTTTATGATCTCAGGCGTATATTCCCATCGGAACTAAAACACTGCTGGACCCACTTCCGGATGCAGCTTCCACACGTGTGAATCGATGTTTATGAAGTTCCTATCTGCTTAGCGCTTGTTTAACGCTTTACTCTAACACGTCCTTGGACCGCGGGGGAATTTAAACCGCGGTTGCTGAAGAATTCGAAATCAGAAGGTAATAATTCGAAAATAACACGCCTTTAAAATTCATTTTTGGTGGGTATACGCGTTGGTTCTTCACACCCCACTGAAATAAAAATAGAATACGTAGAGAAATTGAACGTAGTCTCATTGAGGTAAGGAGTGTACACTTTCCTACGTCGATATCGTGGATATGTAACCTACGCGTGAAGCTTTTTTGATAAGTAAATGAGAAGGCTTCGGCAAAACTGCAGCCGCTTTACAGGGACTGAAGGGTTCGGTGTCCTCCCCTGTGAAGATTATAGGATGGGGCAGTTATGAACTTCTTCTGAAGCGTTCGCGGGCATACTTAATGGTTTGGTTTTATATTATATATTCATATACGCCTGACATCAATTTCCCGAGTCACAGACCAGCGTGGTTTGTGTGTCAAACGACGATGGAGACGAAAGAACACAAGCGGCACCAGCACAAGCAAAGCGGGCCCAAGGCGGAGAAAAAGAAGAAGAGGAAACAGCAGGAGAAGGGGACAGCGGAGAACAAGGATGTGCGCAAAAGGAACCCCAAAGCATTCGGAGTGCAGTCTGCCATGCGCATGGCCCGCACCTTCCACCGGTCAGTTCCCCTCACGGGGCATACGGGGAGTACATTCACTGCCCTGGGGACAGGCACCGCATCAGGGGAATGCTTGCAGAGCGCCGGGTGCTCGTTTTAGGCTCTGTTATCATCGTGGATGTGCTGCCTGTTTCTCTGTGTGCCCCCCTCTCAGGTCATGTTCTCTGTGTGTTTTCCAGGACCCAGGACCTGAAGACAAAGAAGCACCACATCCCCGTGGTAGACCGCACACCCTTGGAGCCCCCACCAATCGTAGTGGTGGTGGTAGGACCACCGCGTGTGGGAAAGAGCACCATCATCCGCTGCTTGATCAAGAACTACACCCGGCAGAAGCTGGGTGACATCAGTGGGCCTGTGACCATTGTGTCAGGTGGGGACATCTGGTTTTGTGCTGCCCCGACCCCCCTCCCTCAGTCACTCTAGCTCTGGTGTCCTTTGGTCTCTAACTCTGTCGCTCTATACGCAGGGAAGAAACGGCGTCTGACCTTCGTTGAGTGTGGAAATGACATCAACACCATGATTGACCTGGCTAAGGTCGCTGATCTGGTAGGTCTTTGACGACCCTCATTATATTAATTGGTATCTGTGTAATTTGAGTAGTGCTAAAGACCCCATCCCTTTACCCAGGTCCTGATGCTGATCGATGCTAGCTTTGGGTTCGAGATGGAGACGTTTGAGTTCCTCAATATCTGCCAGGTGCACGGCTTCCCACGTATCATGGGGGTCTTGACCCACCTCGACTCCTTCAGGAACACCAAAGTCCTGCGCAAGACCAAAAAGCGCCTGAAGCACCGCTTCTGGACAGAGGTGTACCAGGTATGACACTGATGGTATTCTCTGTTTCGTGAATGTTCTTTCCCATCTGACTGGGCATTGCAGCCTCAGTTGGTGTTCAGGTTCTTAGCTCTCGCGTGGGCGATGTGGTCTCTCTTGATGTTCAGGTTCTTTGCTCTGATTGGGTGTTGTGGCCACGATGGATGTACAGGTTCTTAGCTCTCATTGGGACAGTGCTGGTGTACAGGATCTGCTCCTTCTCTGAACAGGGGGCCAAGCTCTTCTACCTGTCTGGTATGGTGCATGGGGAATACCAGACGCAGGAGGTGCGGAACCTGGGTCGCTTCATCTCTGTCATGAAGTTCCGGCCACTTGTGTGGCAGACCTCGCACCCCTATGTGCTGGCTGACCGGTGAGTAGGTGGGGCCATCTGTCTCTCTTCCTATTGGCTAAGCCGTGACTGGGCGAGGCTGTCTCCCCCTCCCTGATGGCTGAGTGGACGGGGCCATGTTTTCTTGCTTGCTGTACACCCTGTAGCATCTGCTCCACTCCTCTCAGTACAGATCCTTAATACTTAATTACCTCATCTCTGCAGCATGGAGGACCTGACCAATCCTGAGGCCGTGAGGGTGGACCCCAAATGCAATCGGACTGTGTGCCTGTATGGATACCTGCGAGGGACATACCTGAAGAACAAGACCCAGGTCCATATTCCGGGTAAGGCATCCTGGATGTGACATTGTCACTCGTGTCTTTGTATGGCAGTTTCTCCATTTTGTTTTGCAGTGTGTATGTGTGTAGGAATCACAGTACAGAGGAAACATGGGAGACATTTAATATTGAGCGAAGGGTGGTGAAACTGGTTGGGGTGTGAGCCGCTCACTGGAGTGCGCCCCCTGCAGGTGTGGGGGACTTTGGCGTGAGCGACATGAGCTTCCTGCCTGACCCGTGTCCACTGCCTGAGGAGCAGAAGAAGCGTGCCTTGGACCAGAAGGAGCGACTGCTCTACGCCCCCATGGCTGGGGTTGGGGGTGTCGTCTACGACAAGGACGCCGTTTACATCGACCTGGGGGGGAGCCACATGGAGCTGCCGCAGGTCTGAGGGGCCGATCAGTGGGGCAGCATGTGTCTCTAAGGCCGCGTCTGTCTGCCTGAGGTGTGACTGTGCTGTAGTGAGAGCATTTTATGTCCACCACGCTCCCCTGCACATTGGTGTGTCACGCTATAAACCTTTCCTCTCCTCTCTCCATTAGCCCCTTTTTGTGTCATGCAGTTAAACTTCCTCCTGGTCTCTCTATTGGCAACCGTGTCGGTTTCCCCATACTGTTAGTTCTTCCCCATGTATCACATTATACATGTTACCAATGCTCTCTTCCAGGCTGTGTCTGAATTGTCTGCATCCTTCGAAGGTTGAACAACATTATCAAATGGGACGGTCCATCCTATGGATAATTTCCTATATTTCCCATATATATTCCTGTAATGTTGCCGCCCTAAGCCTTAACTCATGAATCACCTCCATTGTCACCTTGCTGGGACATCCCCGCTTTACCTCTGCGCAGTGAATCTGAGGGTATATTGGATGGATCCTTCACTGCTCTGCAATAGGACGCATTTCTGGACAGCATTTGAAGGAGCCTTCAAGGAGGACTGCCTTGTTACACCGCTGTGATGCAGTTGGTCTTTCGAACATAGCTTCAGAAGGATGCTGCCCTTGAATTCAGACACGGCCACCGATAGCTCCCAGCCATGTGTCACGCTGTAAACCTTCCCCTCCTCTTTTGCTGAGCCTGTTCCTCTCTCCAACAGGGGGAGCCACGTCCCACCACAGAACTGGTCCAGTCACTTATCGGCACACACACCACGCTGGACGCCAAGATGGCTGAGAGCAGAGTGTCCCTCTTTAGTGATGGTGCGGCCTTGACCTCAGAGGAGATGCAGCAGGGGGAGTAAGTGTGGGGGACGGGTGGGGAGGTAGCTAGGAGCAGCCACAGGAGGACGCAGCTCATGTGTGCTTTCCCAACTGACAGGGAGATCGAGGGACCCACGGAGAGCCGGGTTTGGGACCCCGTGGCACAGAGAGAGAGGCGTAAGGCCATGTTCAGCGACGGGGAGGAAGAGGGAGGCAGTGAGGAAGATGGGGAGGAGAGTGATGAAGATGAGGGGGAAAGTGAGGAGGAGGAAGATGAAGAAACAGAGAAACTACAAGAGGGACAAAGTGGCCCTCCTGTGAAGAAGCAGCGTGTCGGGCGGATGGTGGAGCAAGGCCCCCTACAGGAGGTGCCTGCTTTTGCAGATAGTGAGGACGACCTCGAGATGAGTGAGGAGGAAGAGGAGGAGGAAGAGGGACGGGAAGGAGCAGAAGGCGTAGCAGCCGACTCGGGTCACTGTTCAGAGGAAGACAAGAGTGATGATGGCAGTGATGAAGAGGATTCTGGGAGTTCAGAAACTGAAGAGGCCAGGACCTCTAAGGGTACCACAGGAAAGATTGACAGGTCAAAGTTCAAGGCCCCAGAAGAATACGCTGAGGATGATGACAGTTCCGTTGCTCTAGTAGGTGTAAGCAGCAGAATCAAGAAGTCAGTGTCGAAGGGGCTTCTTATGGATGCTGAGGATGAAGGTGACGACGACGACGATGAAGGTGAAGACGACGACGATGATGAAGAAGACGACGACGATGATGAAGAAGACGACGACGATGATGAAGAAGACGACGACGATGGTGAAGACGACGATGATGAAGACGACGATGATGAAGACGACGATGATGAAGACGACGATGATGATGATGAGGAGGATTCAGACATGGAGAAAGAGTTCACTGCTTTGAAAGGTGCCAGCAGTGAGGAGAAGCAGCGTAAGACCGCGGCGTCATTACAGGGGATGGTGCAGGAAGGTGACGGAGAGGAGGAGCCCTGCTTCGAATCTGCAGGTAACCCCCGTCTCGCTGGCCGCCTGTGAGCTCCCCTGTGCTGAGCCCGTCACCAGCGACTCTGACGCCTCCCCAGGTGCCCTGAAATGGAAGGAGGACCTGGCGCAGAAGGCCTCCACCCTGTTTCTACGGCAACAGCAAGCAGCCCCCAATCTGCGCAAGCTAGTATACGGCATTGGTGAGGGAGGCTGAGCGAGTGGGGGGTCGCGGGGATTAAATATGGGGGGAGTGGAACTGACCAGGGAGAGCTTGGTGCTGCCCCCTGCGGGTTCTAATAGCTGTTTGTGTGCTTCTCAGTGGCGCAAGAGGAAGAGGAGGCTGATGAAGAGGAAGAGCTCGGAGGTCTGTTCCGGGTCAGCCGGCCAGAGAAAGGCAGGAAGCAGAGGATGGACGCGCTGGACTGCTCACGCTTCACCCCCGAAGGAGTGCACGACTGGGACCGAGAGGAGGTGGGCAGGGATGGGGACTCTAGGGTGGGCAGCCAGTCGACCTTTGACCCCTGGAGGTGTTATTGTTCCTTTGTGAGTCTTTGGTTCCTCCTCTCCATTTTCTTCTGGCTGTCTTCCTTTTTCGGCTTTCTCTGTTTTTTGCCGCTTCATGCACAGTTTGTATAAATGATGCAGTAATGCATTGCCACACACATACTCTTATGCTGTCTTGCGGCTCTTGCCGACTCTTCCATCCCTCTCTGTCCTTGTTATGTCCGGCCCCTTTGCCCGAATACAAGCTCGACACATTATCAGCCAATCAGGGCTTAGCTAACGGCTTTCCAGGTTGACATCATGACATTCCTGGGCTTTGGGTTTAGACCTAAGCTGGATCTTGTTCATGCACCCGTCTCTCTGTAGGTGCTCGACTCCATCAGGGACTGCTTTGTAACTGGCCAATGGGAAGAGGACAAGGACGCTGCCACCCTCCTGAAGGAGGACGGTGAGTCCCCCCCCAGTGCACATTAACCAACCAACTCGGACTGCTTTACTTACTGTGTTCTGCTACTCACTTGGTCCCACCCTCACGGTGTCCCCATTGGCTCCCTCAGTTCTTGGTAACTCTCTCATTGGCTCCAATACTGCCGGTCTCTCATTGGCTCTGTCTTCTGTGCCTTTTTTACAGAGGAGTTGTATGGAGATTTTGAAGATCTGGAGACTGGAGAGGTGCACAAGGGGGATGCTGGACAGCAGGAGGAGGTATGTAGCATAAGTCGTGGTAGGGCTGTCTCTGAGGTGTCACATGATCTGCAAGGTCTGACTATCCCACACCATGACGCAGCGTGCTCTCTGATTGGCCAGAGATGAATGAGCAGTCTGTCATATGTCTTGGGTGAAAAGGTGGAAAGTGAAGAGGAGGATGATGAAGAGGAGGAGGTGCTGGTGAAAGAAGATGAAGATGAGAAACTGAAGAAGAAACGTATTGAAAAGAAAAGGCGCCTTAAAGAGCGATTCGACTTGGAGTATGATGATGGAGACGCCACCTATTTCGATGACCTAAAGGAGGAGATGCAGAAGCAGGCAGAGGTCAGAGGTCAAAGGCTCATGCTCCCCTCAGTTCGATTTAGATGATTGGTGCAAAGTGTGCTGCACTAAACCGTGTGGAAACATGAGATTTTGTGTTCTCCTGCAGCTGAACCGGGCTGAGTTTGAGGACATGGAGGACCAGCTGCGGGTCCAGTACGAGGGCTTCCGGCCTGGGATGTACGTGCGCTTGGAGATCCCGGCCGTGCCCTGCGAGTTTGTCACCAACTTCGACCCTCACTATCCGATCATCCTGGGAGGCCTGGGTGCCAGTGAGGGCAATGTCGGCTACCTGCAGGTAGGGGGCAGCAGAGGCCAACCAGAAGCCAGCTCCTCTGCTTTATTGTGCACACACGCGGCGAACCTTTCCTCACAGCAGAGCATGTGAACGGAGTGGAGCGGTGAGAATTTCCGCTCCTCGCTCACGAGGCTGTCGGCTCCGCCCGCTCCTCCGTTCTAATTCGCACTACGAAATTTCTAATTCCACTGAAATTTCCTCCCGCTCCAGTCAAATCGCTCCACGCTCGCTCCATTTTAAAAGAGGGACAAATAATCTGCATTCCTAACAAATGTCACTTTAAACCAAAGCCATATATCATAAAGAAATATGAGCAACGGCAACACTGTCACTCAGAACAGAAAATATTTACTTTTAAGCATATAGGCAACAACGGACACGTTTGGCAATGGCATTCCACACAAAAATAGGCTTAAAAATAAAGGAAACAGTGGGCTTAATAGCCTAAAGAATATACAGGCTAAACATCCACATTTTAAATTCCTTAGTTTTTTTCTGTTGACGCTGCTGCTGCGTCTATATAAAATAAAATTTCACTGAAAGCGTTACGTGAAATTTTAAAAATCCTATTAGAACTACTTTGAATCACAAAACAAATTTATTTGATTACAAATATTTAACTTATAGGGTTTTAAACTTTAATTTACTTTATACATTTGATATACTATACTACTTTTGCTCTGGCTTCCACTTGTTCGCGTAGCACACTCTCATGTTTCTGAGAAAAATGATTCCAAAGTGAATTTTTACTCATTGAAACAGTTTCACCACATTATTTTTCTTGTTGTAGATTATTGTCATCGATACGCTTGTTAAGAATAGTACACTTTTATGATCTACCAGTTTCCCTTGTGAAATACTTTGCGAATCGGCCAATTTGTGTTACAGTCCTGATAATTCTACGGATGAATTTGGACACGCCTCAGAATCGTAGTGTGAGCGGTATCGGAGCGAAATTGGAGCGAGACAAAGTGACCGCTCCAGCCTTAATTAAAAAAGCGCTCCTCGCTCTGACCAAATTCCGCTCCACTCCGCTCACATGCTCTGCCTGACAGGTAGTTCATGAAGTGATTTAATTCTTTTTCAGCTTGTCCTAAAATTCCATTGTGCCGTCTGTGCTATGTTAGTCTAGGTTTTTAAATACTGAATTGGGAATGTGGTGTTTTGGTTTCACGGTAAAATATCTGTAGTCTGACTTTACTTGCTCCCTCCCTTTGCGTCGCACTTATCCATTGGCTCCCCCCCTCTGCATCGCACTTATCCATTGGCTCCCCCCCTCTGCATCGCACTTATCCATTGGCTCCCTCCCTCTGCGTCGCACTTATCCATTGGCTCCCTCCCTCTGTAGTGCCCTCTCTCATTGGCTGTTTTCCTCTCCTTCCAGATGAGGCTGAAGAAGCACCGCTGGCATCAGCGCATCTTGAAGACACGGGACCCGCTGATCCTGTCACTGGGCTGGAGACGTTTCCAGAGTCTTCCTCTGTATCACATCGAGGACCACAATGGGCGGCACCGGCTGCTGAAATATACACCCCTGCACATGCACTGCAGTGCCACCATCTGGGGTGATGCCTCCGCGCGCCCTGACTTACCCTTGTGCTGCAATCTGCTCCCTAATGCTCCTGCTCCTCCCTAAGGCTCGTCTCCTCCTGTCCCTCCCTTGTTGTTCCAGGTCCCATCACTCCCCAGGGCACTGGCTTCCTGGCAGTACAGTCTGTAACCGGAGTTCAGGTGAGACTCCCGTAAGGAGGGTGGTCAGGAATCGGGCGAGAGACACCGAGAGATGTGGGCGGGGGATCAGCGTCTCCAGAGTCCGCATCTATATGGGGAGTTAACAAACTGTGTGTGTGTGTGTGTGTGTGTGTGTCTGTCACACGCTGCCGTCTTAGGCTGGATTCCGCATCGCAGCTACTGGTGTGGTTCTGGACTTGGACAAATCGGTGACCATTGTGAAGAAGTTGAAGCTGATTGGACACCCTTACAAGATCTACAAAAACACTGCCTTCGTCAAGGTACTGTCCGCTCGGGAGCCCTGCGGTGCAGTCTGAGCCCAACCGCTGCCACCCGGAGCGTTGGGGGGGGGGGGGGGCATGTTCGGTCGGGAGCCTCCTGCCTGACCAGCCCCCCGTACCCCGCTTGTCTATTTCAGGGGATGTTCAACACCAACCTGGAGGTGGCCAAGTTCGAGGGCGCCTCCCTGCGGACGGTCAGCGGCATTCGGGGGCAGGTGAAGAAGGCGCTGCGGGAGAGTCCGGGCGCCTTCCGGGCCACCTTCGAGGACCGGCTGCTCATGAGCGGTGTGTGAGCCCCCCGCCCCCCTCGCGTGCCTCCCGCCGGGCAGTCAGGGTGCTGACGGATGTCCCTCCCCTCCAGACATCGTTTTCCTGCGCTCCTGGTACCCTGTAAGCGTACCGCAGCTCTACAACCCGGTGACGTCGCTGCTGCTGCCTGTGGGAAACAAGGACGGCTGGACGGGCATGAGGACCCTGGGGCAGCTGAAGAAGGACCTGGGCGTCCGCAACCAGCCCGACAAGGACTCCCTGTACAAGGTCCGAACCTGCCGCCGGTGGTCATATGACCCCCCCACCCCCCGGTGTAACCCGTGTGTCTTCCGCTCCCCTGCAGCCGGTGCTGAGGACCCCCCGCCACTTCCACCCCCTGCACATTCCGGCGCAGTTGCAGAGGGCCCTACCCTTCAAGAGCAAGCCGAAGCAGCAGCAGCGGAAAGGGGCCGTGCCTCGGGACCTCAGGAGGCCGGCCGTCATCAGGGAGCCCCACGAGCACAAGGTATTGGGAGGGGGGTGCATGCGAATACCTGCAGGTCTGACGTCTGCGGGTCCTTGAGCAAGGCCCTTAACCCCCAGCTCCCTGGGCGCTGCTACGGGTGGCTGCCCTTCGCGGACAACTTGGTCTACAAAGACCAAGTTGAGGGAGGCGTAAAAAGAATTTCCCCACGGGGACAATAAAGGATTGGGGAAGATGGTGGTGCAGAAGGCAGTGCTATCGGTCGGCAACCAGAGGGTTGCCGGTTCGAGCCCTGCGTCTTCCCCCAGCAAAGTGTCCTTGAGCATGACACTGAACCCAAAATTGCTCCCAGTGTGCAGGTTGGCGCCTTTCATGGAAGCCTTTGCCACTACTTGAGTACTTGGAAGAGTAGAAAAGCGCTATATAAATGCAGTCCATTTACAATAAAGGATTGATTATTATTATTATTATATCCTCGGCTGCAGCAACTGCACTTGTCAGCCTGTTCTTGCCAACGCTGCGGGACTCGCATGTGATCCCGGGGAGAATTAAGATCTGGATAAATCCCAATATAATTCTGCAAATTTTGAATAGTTGAAGGTGTAAGAGAAGATTTGAGAGTTTGGTGTGGCCAGTATCTGGTGGCATTTATGCCATTTATGTTATGCTGGGCTGTCTCCCGTAACCTGGCTGCATGTCCTGCTCCCGCCACCAGGTGGCAGCCTTGCTGACGGCTCTCAGCACGGTCCACAACTACAAGAGGAAGAAGGCCCACAGTCAGCAGCACGCCAAGCACAAGGAGTTCCTGAGGCAGAAGGAGCGCGAGGAGGAGGAGAAACTCAAGCGACAAAAGGAGGCGCGCAAGAAGCTCTACCGTATGATGGGCCAGCAGGAGCAGAGGAGGGAGAGATCCAGCCTGAAGGGAGCGGCGCAGGACAGCTAGTGCTGCTTGAACGCCTTGGGGACCTTCGAAAGTCCGACGTCCTCTCCGTCAGACTCGGGGGGGCAGGCTGGATTACCGTAGGGACATTGAAGAGTGCCCTTCCCCCCTGACAGAGCGCTCTGTCTGTCTGCAGGAGCTCTTCCTGTGTCATTATTTACAAAGTTTTTGTTGCCAACTGCTGAGTTATAAATGCTTGTTCTTACCTGCTGTTTTGCCTTTTGGCTGATGTGTCAACTGAGGACAGCTGGCTGTGTGAGTGAGGCAGCTCAGGGGAGTGTCCTGTGTGTCCTGAGGCTCAGGGGGAGCCAGTATCGCAGCAAAACAGGCTGCCTTTATATAATGTGTGTGTGTGTGCGTGCGCGCGCAGGTAAACGTATCGGCCCAGAAGCCCAGGCGTTCAGAATGAGTGTTAGGAAGTGAAATCACACCCCTCCCAGTAACATGACCTGATGGTTTGCTCATTTCTGTCCATGATTTTTGTTTAACACACTTTGTGCTGAAGGGTGTTGGCCGGCGAATTTCGACAGCAACAGGATGGCGTGACGAAAATGCCTTCTGACACTGAAGGGGGAAGCGGTGGGTCACAAGTCACTGACGAGTGCAAAGGACGACTTTTGGTGTTAACCACAGGCTTTTATACCACAGTGACATAGCCTACTCAAGGTATAAATAATGTTTAACTGCATCTGTATTTTGTGAAATTGACAGCTGCCTATAGATGGGTGTTTTGGTTTTGTCTGCATGTCTGCCTGTGCCTATTGCCATTGGGTGACTTGGTCATTGACAGCCATGACCTGAAGGTAGTTTAAGAATTTCCAGCTGCGGAAGAGCATGGCTAATCTGGTTCTGAGCCAGGGCTCAACCCGCTAAATGAGAGAGCGACAACACAGCTGTCTGGAATTGTAATGTACTCTCTGGTAAATTAAATACGCAGTTAGTGAAATAGCAGCCTTCACAGTGTTGGTCCTACACGAAACGAAACTCGAAGCAGCTGTTTCCTCTTTCCCGGAAAGAGCGCTGCAGCTCTGCTGGAAGCCGAGTGATGATTACTAATGAACTTCCATTCAAACAACTGAAGTGTGGCTTTAACAGCCAAACACTCATGTCGCTGCAGCCAGACACGAAAGCGATTCGTATAATGGGTGGAATATGCAGGAAGATGGAGGTGTGACAAACCGTAGCCGCAGGACTGAAACCAAAAAACCCTGCGTCAGACTGGGGAGCTCTTGTTAAGTGTAGCATACTTTTAGTACTTTCTTCACATCGATAAGGAGGATGGGGGGTCCATTTTACGCCTGCCAGCTTTTTCCCGTTTAAGAACTATATATGCATAAAAGGCAACAAAGCCGTTTTTTATTTTACTAAAAAGAGAGCACAAAGGTCTGAGAGAATTACACACCTTGACAGTTCTATTTGGGGTAAAACACGTATTTACAGCGACAGGGCGCGGGGTCCTAATGAACTAGAAGTGCGGCAGGTTGTCAGGTTGGCCTTCGGGCGCCGTCTCCGTCCAAAGGCTGTAATATGTTTGTTGCAGTGCTGCTCAGTCGAAGTTTGGTACAATGATAAGAAAGGGAGAAGAAAAAACCTCAAATTCCTTTCCCTAAAATGCGCAGTAAGACCCTTAGAAGAAAAACAATTTCAATAGGCTATTCAATTAGAGATATTTCGGAGAGTGCTATATTTTAGTCACCTTATAAAATCACGGAAGACAAATAGAACAATTAAACTATGAAACAGAACCACGCTGCCAAAAAACAACCCAAACATTTTTTCCCCATTAAAAAGCACATCTACTGGGCTACCTCGTAATAAATCTAACTGCACAGTAACAAGCATATGTAAGCAGAGCCACCCAGTATGCATACATTTTTGAAACTATTGCAATTTTTCAATATTCGCAGCCTGAAAATTAAACCTGATTCAGCTTCATTCTGGTGGTATTAAAGGTCTCCACGTGCAAAATCTCGTATTGTCGTGTTTCTCGCTCGTTCTCCTACCCCTAATGCTGGGTTTTTCCGCCTAGTCCTCGCGGACCCCCAGCAGTTCACACTTTCGCCTTTATCCCAATTCCCTGGCCGTCTGGGCTCTGCTATAGGACTAGGCTGGGCTATCGAAACACTGCAGTCTAATCAATGTCAATGTTTAAGGTTTCCTATAGATGACCAAACCCAGTTACCGTTCCTTTCTCGCTTTCCTGTAGTGGAACATCCTGACAACACTGCAAAATGCACCGTAAACATTCAAACCAAGTTTGTACAGTACTGACTTGTGATTTTACCGCACTCCCCTTATACCGCCGCATGGGTATGCTGGAACCGTTCGATGCTTCCGGGACAGGGCCCCCCGGCCCCAAGGCCCCCTGCCTCCGGAGGGCACCCTTCGGCTGAGGGACATGCCGGGGCGCAAGGTACTTTCTAATCAGCAGGGCCCAGTTTTTCAAAAAAATTAATCTGGATCAAATTGGTCTGGATTTGGAAATCCCATGTTGTGATATCCAGGATGAACTGATCTACCTTACTTTTATGACAGTTTTTTAAAAGGAACATTGGGTTGGATCACTGTGATCCAAATACCAAATTTCAGGATTACCAAATCCTGTTTACCATAGCCTTAAATGGAACCAACAGTGTAGCCTACTGGCTTAGCAAAAAACAACAGGTAGGCAAAATACCAGTGGCCACAAATAGCCATTGTTTGTTTTAATTGTAAGAAACAGAAACACTGCAAAAAAAAAAACATTTTCCGTTTTCGTAGTTTGTTCTAATGTTAAATAACAAAACAAAAACAATACTGTCAAAAAGTCAAAAATCATTTACAGGACAGCCACCGATGTTCTTACTTAATGAAGGACACACTGGACATGCAATTTTGAGAAATTATTTTTCCCATTAAATGACTAAATGAGTGTATCTGTTGTGGTCACTGTCATTAATATACTGTGTAATTATAGAGCTATTAGCAACAGTGACACTAATTTGACATCTGATAGCTTTGATATTATTTTGTTGTTGTTGTTTACCATGTCTCAATATCATTATATGTGACATGCTTCATATAGACTTCAAATATGAAGGAATTTATGTATCATCAGTAACCATCAAGTTTGGGGGGGCGTGACGTCAGGGGCCGGAAGTGTCGGAGACAGAAAGCTGCTCCACCTCTTCCAGAGTCGGGCGTGTTTTTGAAAAACTCTCCGAGGGGGAGAAGGAAGAATCGGAGACGGGAGGTAAAATACGGCGACGGGGACCTCCGTGGTGCGATCGGCAGGTATGCGGGGCCCACCGGAACCCGACCGGGGAGGATTTCGTATTCTTCTGCAGATTATATAAATGGACTTTTAGTCGTCAAGAGATTTATACGAGAGGCTTCCGGCTACGGAGCTCAGCCGTGAAGTTCGTGCATTTTGGTGCGTGTCCGGATTAAAGTTTGTGCTCCTTCCATAAACAAGCCATATAGCTGCGGATGAGAGGTGACACTGAAGCTGAAGCTGGCTGATGCCGATTGTCTTGCTTTTAGCGGATGTGAGCCTTTGTTTTATGATCCTTTCTCTTCTTAAGATGACTTTGGGGAGTTTGCATGCCTTGACTTGCTCACCTCTTGCGTTTCCCCTGCATTTATTGGTTTATTTCATTGAGTGCTCTCAAATAAGATCGTTTTCATCTTCAGCTGGTTCTATTTGAAGTTTCGTAACACCTCATTATTGTGTAAACCAGGAAATGTGTAATAGAGGGAGACGACTTGTTTACCTTTCAGTAGACATTGTTTTCTGGACAAATCCAAAACTTAAAAAAACCTTTCGTTTGGGTAACATTTGGTTGGTTGGTTGACATAATTTGGTTGTCTTTAATGGACGAGGGTCATGTACGTGATGTCTCCAGTCCGCTTTCTGTAGCGGATTTTCTCAAGTATTATAGTATAGGCGTGGATTTGTCTGCAATAACCCCCGAAGACACAGAACCCCACCTGACTAATGTTCTGACCGTTAGTGTTGGTCTATGTTCTGCATATTATATTTGAGCAATGTATATCCGCCATGGTCTGCCTAGCTGAGATGCAGGCTGACATGTTGCTGGTTTTGGGCCCTTAAGTCTTGTTCGGGTGCTGAATCAACCCCCTGATCTGTGTCCTTGAATCAGTCTAATTTTTGTACTTCAGCCCCTCAGTACCAGTCACTGCTGGTTCGGGGAGTGACTGCGGCTGGAATTCATAAACTGACAGAAAGGGCTGGTCCTGCGCAGGAGTCGCTGCTTCTACAGCTTTCCCAAAAAATGTCTCTTTCTTTTCAAAGTGAGAGTAAGCTTGGCAGCCCCCCGTAATGGAACCCATGGAGCTGGGGCTTACGGGGCTTGTTCAAGGGCCCACGGGCACTCAAATCAGCGACCTTCCGATCACAGGCACGGAGGTTTAACTCTCTGAGCTGCACGCTGGTGCATTGTTGATCTATCTCTCCCTCGCTCTCTTTTTCAGTGGCACCATGCATTACTACCGCTACAAGGCAGCTGAGGTCAGCTGCTTCTACAAGTACCTGATGTTCAGCTATAATGTGGTCTTCTGGGTGAGTATCAGGCTAGTCTGCCCCCCCCCCGGCTTCCCGCTGCCAGCGGAATGCGTGTTTCCTGTTTAGAGTGCAGCCCCTTCCCCTCTGGCTCACACTCCCACCTCCTCTCTCCCCACAGTTGGCAGGGGTGGCGTTCATCGCTATCGGCGTTTGGGCTTGGAGCGAGAAGGTAGGTCCCCCTCGCGTCGGCGGCTTTGCCCCCTAGTGGTCGGCATGGGATTGGCCAGGCTGGGCTTTGTGGAATGATCTTGAATGGCGCATCACAGAGACTTGATCCCGTCTAATTTTCTGCAGTGTGTCCTTCGGGGGGGCTCCTGCCTTTATTCTGTGACTGAAGCATTCCCCGCCACAGTGCACACTGCCTCAGCACTAGGGGTGTAACGGTACACTAAAATGTAATTTCGGTTCGGTTCACTTTCTTGAGGTACTCGGTTAGGTTAATTTTCGGTACAAAAAAGGCAGGAAAGAAATGACTTGAAATGCTTTTATTAAAAAAAAATACAAACAATAGAATTTGTATAAATAAATTAAAGC
>JABFDZ020000045.1:1354950-1365556 GCA_019775955.2 Pollimyrus isidori | reverse complement strand
GTGTACCTTAGACTGCCCACAATAAAAGGCCACTCTGAAATGTGCAGTTTGATCAAACAGCACAATGCCACAGATGTTGCAACCTTTGAGGGAGCGTGCAATTGGCATGCTGACTACAGGAATGTCTACCAGAGCTGTTGCCCATGAAATGAATGTTCATTTCTCTACCATAAACCGCTTCCAAAGGCATTTCAGAGAATTTGACAGTACGTGCCAGAGCCCTGTGTAGCTTAGTTCTTTTGCTGTTCCACCAAAGATGATTCAGCTCAAGAGCTGTGTGGTAATTAGCACATGGAGTTGAATCAGGTGTGTTAAATGAGAGTGAAGAACATTATTTCACTATTAGCAGGTATGTACATGACCTGTAGCCAGAGCCTCCCTCTACGTGGATGCTAACTAGCCTGGGACGCCAGACCCATGCACGATGTTCTCAAAAACGCTTTTTCAATGCGTATATCTTGTCACGCAGTAATGAAAGCTTGAAAATTTAGATCGCCAGGATTCAAGACAATTGAGCTATCGATCTCGGTTTCCTACTTAGCGTTAGCTTTCTAAAATGCATACATAGCTTCAAAGTGTTCTCTTTACCCACGTATTCTTATCAGACATCTTGTCAGAAAGGATGGTTTGTACAGATCACCAAGTCTCCATGCTTATCAAATATAATTTTCTCCAAAACGTGCAAAGCTAGCAGGCTAACATCTATTGCTAACGATAACATATGTTAACCACAGTTGACATGAGCTTTCTAAAATAGACAGTAACGTCACGTTAATGCCTTGAGATACCTTTTAAAGGTTTAAGGTTTGTGGTATTTTTTTCCCGATATTTTGTGGCCGGAATTCCCCGCCATCTGTGTGCCCTAATGGGAGACACAGGAAACAGAAATACTATATAATAATAATAATAATAACACGATTAAACGAAAGGAAATAACATCTCGTCTCGCTTACGTCAACGAAAATAAAGAGACATTTTAGTATAATTTTTATTTTGTAAACCAAATTTAGTCTCGTTTTTATTCATCAACAATATTACATGATACATTTCATTATAGTTATCGTCACATGACCAGCATTTACGTTGCGTCTGATCCCATCTCCGTCACTTGAAAAAGGTTCGTTGATGAAGATACTTCATCAAAAATTTAGTTGACGAGAACAACAGTAATTGACACAGAGGTGTTGATACAGAGATGGTTCATTTCTGCACTGTAAACTGGAGGGAACCGCATGAGGACCTGGAGGAGATCACATCCGTGGCTCCAGGGGAACGATCAGAGCAGCAGTGTGGTTCTTTGGCGGGGGAGCTCGAGAACACAGGTGCAATTAATAATTCATTCCATAAATGAAATACCCACTGTGTGTAATCTTCGATTCTTTGATCCTGTATGATGAACAAATATTTCTTTATAAGAACTGGATAATTTTACAAATTTATGAAGAAATGATATTTGTATAGGAGTGCAGTATATACAGAGAAAATACAGTATCTATATGTATTGTTATGGAAATGTAAGTAAAAGCTTTGGAGCAAATCCCTAGTCCCTTTAAGCATTTTTTTTTTGGGGTAGGGGGGGCACAAAAGCCCCAGAGTTATTTGTTTACATTCGCAAGTCAGTTGCACATTTTTTTTCCCCAAACCAGTTCAACGTAAACCATGTCTCATGGTCATCTTACTGTAATGCAAATCACTTCAGCAACTTTGACGACCCACGCCCTGCAGCTGTGACTTAAACTCAAGGTTAAGTTCACTGGCTAACAATATGAAAGAACAGAATCGACTTGTAGCACAAATGTATTTTGCAGTCTTCTGAATTTCGGCCAACAACAAAGGTTACTCCAGCCAAGGATAACTCAATTTAAATTATATTAAATATCAATTTGGCTCAGATATGGAAGATAGTCCATGATTTAAAGGGATTTGTTATGTTACAATCATTGCTAACTAGCTAACTTTAAGCTGTACAGCTGTATCCTCCTCACACCCAAATCAAATGTCTCCTGAAGGGTGTTGTTGGCCCAAAGACTTGAGATCATCAAAAGAAATGAAAAGGACTAATGAAACCCACATTTATTTTTTTCAAAGAACCAATTATAATAGTGACATTGTAATGTTATTGAAGGCTAGTGTCAGTCAACCCTGGTGATCAACAGCGTATTGGGGGGGGACCAGGGACACAGCCAGGAAGGATTTCATGGGCGGTCTGGCAACCCTCGGTATATTTTCCTGCCCAGGGGGTGGTATGGATTTCACTGGGGGGTTCAGAATTATTTCAGGTTGGCGGGGCGGGGGGAGAAAACCTGTTGCTATACACCATGTGCCTTTGTGGTCATAAGTTAATAATTTAAGATTAAGGTAGACATTATTTGTCCCAGTGGGAAATTCTGGTGCATATAGCAGCAAGAACAAATGTGCAAGCTGCTGTCTGTCTGCTGTATACTTTTAAAATTTGTTTAAATTTAACACAAAGTCACAAACAAATTTAAAAAGGCCACAGTACATAAGGAGTATATTCTCCTTTTGTACTGTGTAATTTTTAAAATGTAAATTTAAATGCTGTGGTTTATTTATTTGGGGATGAATGAATCTAAATTAAATATATTGGGGGTTACCCGTCCGCCAGTTCCTACACCCCTGCTAACCATATTCATCTCCGATCCTGCTGCTAACCCTGTCTTCCACATTCTCACTGTAGTACACATCAGCATGTGGTGTGTGGCGGTGAAATCCTATACTGTTAGCCGGTGAAATCGATCATGAAGTTTCATCTGAGTTGCTGAGTGTGATTTGAGCTTAAGTCAGCGGCGGCGCATGGTTTGTACTAAACTAGTTTGGGGAAAAAAAATCATGCATGTCAAATATCCCTGACAACTATTTATGAGTCACTAAATACATGTCATATTGATCATTTCTGTACTTTCACAAGCAGATTGGAAAAAATGTGACTGGAGATTGGTCGAAGATATTTCAGAGGTCACATGATCAGCGTATGGGCGGAGCAGTCTAGTGGTTGAATAGACTCATGTCTGGTGCGTCACAGACCTGTTTGCATGTGTAGAATAACAATAACCTTTGACTACAGAATGGGGAGAGTGCAAGAGCTGGGAAGAAGCCATTACCGTGGCAACAGATGTATGCTGCAAGGATTTCAATAGAGGGAAATATTATCTGCTGTTTGCTTAGATATTGATGTTTAAAATCGTCTGTATATACTTTTCATGAACCAGTTACACAAGGTTCCTTTGTGATCTTCAGTTTAATGATGATACAGCTGTTGAAAAGGATATGTCTTCTTATTTTTGCCTCCCGGTATACAGTATGTTTGCTCTCTAAATTAGTCTGTGGCAGGTCCTCGTTAAGAGCAGTGTAGACGAATAAATTAAATTAAAGTAATTTAAATATGTTTTCCATGCTTGGATGATGGGAACAAACTAGCATTAGCATTCATGTTTGTGCTATTTGCATGTATAAATGACTTTCTGTCTCGGGTGGCGACGTCGTCTAAGCACAGGCGTATTTCTCCATCTGGCTTCCTCCATCAGAGTGGGAGCTGCTATTTGACACCTCCTGTCCAAATAACCTGTCAAACTGAAGACCTCAGGTCATGCTTCAGGACTTGGGCTATTCATAATTAACTGGCCAATGATATTTTTATATGGGCACCGTATTAAATGAATGGGGAACTTTGATTCTCTTTGCTTTGGCTTCTGTGTGACCGGCTTTTGTCCTTTGCTCGGTTTGTCCTGTTGAGTTTCAGTAGATCAAGCCTGATCAATCTGATTTGTGCTTTATTGAAGTACATGGGTGCAAAAAGGCGTAATGGTGGGGAAAAGTGCTTTTGACCTCTGCGGTGGTGACAATGACAGTGTGCTGGGGTTCTGCAAGTCAGAGGTTTTGCAGCCATGATGAGGTTATCCCAGCACTGGGTTTCGTGGCATTTACATGCACGTATGCCAACACTCTGCAGAATGCCCTCGGGAGTGACAAGGCGTCTCTCTTCATTTGTCCCTGTCAACAACAGCTGCACACGCCTCCCGGAAGCTTGACTGACATTGGATCTGCACAGGGCCTCTGAGAGCCATCCTCCTTCATTCCTAGTAGATCTGAGACGCTCAAGAAAAGAGGCCGTCCCCACACCTGTCCCCATTTGTAGATGTGTCTTATTTTTTCTGAGCATCTTGAAGATTTATGTAACGCCTTACATATCTCATTGTCATAGCAACAGCTTCTATAGCTTTCAAGGGATTGAGTTTGGGGATGTTTGCTTCGAGAATATGTATCAAGAGGTTAATGAACTCAAACAATAATTGAGATTCCTTGCTGTTAAATTGAGATTGTAGGGTTTAGTGCTACATTTGCACCCTTCAGATGGGACATACTTTAGTATGTATTGTTGGGTGCTTTATTTCTTATTTCCCCCCTCCCATTACATATTTTCTCTGGCCGCCAGGTGGCCACCCTTAATGGTTAATGGAGGTAATCTATTTTCTCGTCCACTACAAAGGGCATCAGCCGAGATCACAGGCACAAACATAGGCACACGCATGCTTAGAGGGATGAACATGTGACTGTCACCCGATCTCCAGGCAGTGAGAGGCTAATTGCCCTGAGCTCTCTTCCGCCCGAGCTGAGTGGTGCGTTTTTGGAATCTGAGCCAAGCAGACTGTAAGAAGCTGAGTGAAGCCCACTCTTCTTTGAGGTAGCCGTGAGTCATAATCACAGGCCTGTTGTAGCTGGCCAGGAGGGCTCAACCTGCAGGCTCTAGGGGCCTTGTTTGTGTGTGTGTGTGTGTGTGTGTATGTGTGTGTGTGTGTGTGCGTGTGTGTGTGTGTGTGTGTGTGTGTGTGTGTGTGTGAGAGAGAGAGAGAGAGAGAGAGAGAGAGAGAGTGTGTGTGCATGTGTGTGCGTGTGTGTGTGTGTGTGTGTGTGAGAGAGAGAGAGAGAGAGCGAGAGAGAGAGAGTAAATCAATGCCAGCATATCTGAAAGAGTAAGAGTGTGCCGTGCATGCAGAAGACTGTGTAGGCATACATGTGTATGTGTATTTATGTTTTTTCAACACGTATCCAGCAGGAAAAAGTAAAAAAAAAGAGGAAGATGACAAAGGAGGAGAGGAGACAAAGAATAGCATCTATGGGAGAAAAAACCTTACGTGGGTGGAGCCAAGCAGGGCACTTCACTTCATAAATTAGTGTGTGGGTGTCCTTTAGACTACCGTGCTGAAAACAAGGGAAGCTCAGACACAGGTAAAGATTTATGGCATATGAACAGAAAGAGCAAAGGTGGGTGACACAGCCAATCAGACATGGTGATTGAAGGGTTTCATCACATGATTCACTGAAGGATAGACAGTGACTGAAGCAGCCAATCAGACACATGCCGATGGAAGGATTTCACCATGTGATTTGCTGAAGGATAGACAGTGGCTGAAACAGCCAGTCAGACATGTGGTGATTGAGGGGTTTCATCATATGATTCGCTGAAGGATAGACAGTGGCTGAAGTAGTCAATCAGACACACGCCAATGGAGGGGTTTTGCCATGTGATTTGCTGAATGATAGACAGTGGCTGAAGTAGCCAATCAGACTCTGGAATGTGGAGATCATGTGATTTACACAATAAATATAAACTGATTGCAAATTGCCAAGAGAAAATGAAACGAGAAAAACTGGTCAGCGATGGACTGGATAGAAAAAAGAAAGAGGTGGGATAATGGAAGAGAAAAAGAAGGGAATAAAAGATTGGATAAAGAAAGCGGCAGGCCTAACATTTGCTTTAATCTTGGCTAATGTATGCCGATGGTACAGCTCCTCTGTCACTCTCGGTAAATATTGAATGAGGCCGATGTTCCTCATTAAAGAGGAGCTGTCCAGTGAGCGTAGTAGCAGCGCGCAGCGGGGCCTTGCCGCATTCCTCGCCTCTCCGGGCCCAGGCTGGCTCACAGCTCACAGCATGCTAGGCATCAGGAACACGACGAGAAGCTTTTCACCGTCACACTGGGGGAGTGACCTCACGGCGTGCCAAGCTTCCTGCATTACAGCCGACACAACCCAAATTCTAATGGGCTTCAGAGCTGCCCGGCAACGCGACCTCTCACTGACCTCTGTTTCCCCTGCAGAACCGGTCAACCCGGTGTAGATCTATAGACATCATGTTCCGTACAGCCATCTGGCCCTGGATGTCATCCTCATTGCAGACACGGGAAGGTAGAGCTCCAGGTATGGTCAGCAGAGGCTCACGACTTTAAAAGCTGTGCTCTACTCTGTGGGCTCAGTACAAAGCCAAAGGATTAAACTACTCTGTGTGTGAGCAATAAATTGGTTATGACTCAGTACAGCATATCGCTTAGACAATGGGGGTAAGTACACAAATGATAAGTTGTAACTTCTGACGTGGGACAGCATGTCTCTTAGAGAACAGCACGTTCCGTGGAGGGCAGTACGAGGCTCACTGGAAAGCTTATCTCTTACAGAGCAGTGTCTCTTAGAGACAGCACCCCACCTCTTAGAGGACACTATGTCCCTCTGAGGGCAGCACGCATCTCACTTGAAAGCTGGTCTTAGTCTTTGTATTAGAGACAGCACCCCCGCCTCTAAGAGGACACTATGTCCCTCTGAGGGCAGCACACGTCTCACTGGAAAGCTGGTCTTAGTTCATGTATAAGAGACAGTACCCCCGCCTCTTAGAGGACACTATGTCCCTCTGAGGGCAGCACGCGTCTCACTGGAAAGTTGGTCTTAGTTCATGTATAAGAGACAGCACCCCCGCCTCTTAGAGGACACTATGTCCCTCTGAGGGCAGCACGCGTCTCACTGGAAAGCTGGTCTTAGTTCATGTATAAGAGACAGCACCCCCGCCTCTTAGAGGACACTATGTCCCTCTGAGGGCAGCACGCATCTCACTGAAAAGCTGGTCTTAGTTTATGTATAAGAGACAGCACCCCCGCCTCTTAGAGGACAGTATGTCCCTCAGAGGGCAGCACGCGTCTCACTGGAAAGTTGGTCTTAGTTCATGTATAAGAGACAGTACCCCCGCCTCTTAGAGGACAGTATGTCCCTCTGAAGGCAGCACGCGTCTCACTGGAAAGCTGGTCTTAGTCTTTGTATTAGAGACAGCACCCCCGCCTCTAAGAGGACACTATGTCCTTCAGAGGGCAGCACGCGTCTCACTGGAAAGCTGGTCTTAGTTTATGTATAAGAGACAGCACCCCCGCCTCTTAGAGGACACTATGTCCCTCTGAGGGCAGCACGCGTCTCACTGGAAAGCTGGTCTTAGTCTTTGTATTAGAGACAGCACCCCCGCCTCTTAGAGGACACTATGTCCCTCAGAGGGCAGCACACATCTCACTGAAAAGCTGGTCTTAGTTTATGTATAAGAGACAGCACCCCCGCCTCTAAGAGGACACTATGTCCCTCAGAGGGCAGCACGCGTCTCACTGGAAAGCTGGTCTTAGTTTATGTATTAGAGACAGCACCCCCGCCTCTTAGCGAACAGCACAGCATGGCTGTTGAATAATAAAGTAATCCTATAGCAGGAAGTAGCCCTGTACTGAAAAGCTTCCACGTTTCTGAATAACAGACATGTCTCTTTAATAAGTTGTCCCATTTTTCTGGCTTCTGAATTAGCCTTACAGACGCAACAAACATGTTTCAAATTTTAAAGTGGGCAATTCATATAGAGGTTAAACTGATTTATGGTTGCTTCAGTGCAGAAATTCAAAAATTATGCCTCATGAATCAAGAGTCATCTGGTACATCCTTGAACTGTGAACCAGGCAGCCGCGCATTATTTTTTCATTCGTCTTTCAAGGTAAATAGTCTGCTTTAAGAATAATGTGACCTCTAATTTGGAGAGACAGCGAGCGGATTCCCTTCCACCTTCGCTGATGACGGTTTGAAATAAATGACAGCCAAAGCGGTTTAATGATGCCGTGCTTTGATATCTCTGCTGATTACTACCTTTGAAGCCATCAGCACATTCACCTAATTGCAGAAAGTTTCAGCCAAAATACCAGCCAATCGTTGCCCCTCTATGTTTATATATCCCCACCGCTGCAGAACTGCTGACAGGAGTCACTGGCATGTGGGAAGAGCGCCGTCTGCATGTGCAGAGATAAACAAATGAATGATTAAAGTCATCAACAGTCTCATCAAGGCACGAGCAGCGCTGCCTTGCGAGCTGACGTTGCCATGGAGACCCTGGCAGCCCCTGGGGGCTTGCTACAGACTCGCCGTGTTCAGAGGTCTCTGCTGTTGGCATTTGGAGCTCTGGTTCCCCCCGGGATTATTTCAATCGCTTTTCTCTACATGCTTAAAGCACTGTGACACGATGAGTTTGTCAGCCTCCAATCGATAGAGCTCCACTGTGATTTTTTTTCTTCCATTTTCAGCATGTTATTTTATATAAGTTCAGTAAGTGCAGTCTGCAGACAATTGAAGTGTCCAAGTGTGTTTTTCCGGAAGACAAAAATATATGCAGAGGAGTCTTTCGATATCTTTAGATAGCAAAACAAATGGTCATTAGATCTTTCCTTTCGTGAGTCTTAGTGTTTGCTAATCATGACGACGGCACTTGTGTTGCATCACGTCGCACTTGATGGACGACAAGCACACGGCTGGATAAGTAATAGAGGTCTTCGGTCAGCTCCATCATAATGAGCTCATATATTTTACTGACTTGCCAAAAATACAAGCTTTGTGTTGCTTGGCAACCTGTGATAAGCAGATGTAAAAATGCATCCCTGGAAAGGTGGATTGTGGCCACTTACAGTAATAAATCATTCCAGGTACTATGGCAATCTTTATTTTGTTAATGTATCTTACTGGGGAATCATTAAGGAAGAGACTTTGCTCAGTACTCTGGAAAAAAAAGCAAATTCCTTGATCCCCTGCTAATTCAGGAAAGTTTACGACATGTGCAGAAATCTTTATGCTGATTGCTGCTTCCTCTGCATTTAAGGGCAATATGTGAAAATACAACCATTTACATCCTTTTGGCTTCACTGAAGGAGAAAGTTCTTAGAGTGAGTTAATTGTGAAGCAGTAAAGCATTAAAGTAAAGACGTCTGCTGGGTCTGGACTCCGACAACATCTGCTAGATCCAGGGGCAAACAGGTGGCTTTTAAAGGCTTCCCAGATATCAGATAATGCGGCAGCATCTGAAGCAGCGTCTTCGGCTTTAATTAAGGCGTGAGGCGGAGGATAATCAGCCCAGCAGAGAGAGCCTGCATTTACATTTCAGTCACCTAACACACATCTTATCCACACTGTTAAAAGGCAGAGCAGAGCAGTGTTTGTTAGGGCAATTATGAGAGACTTTAGGACGTCATTCTACCAATGCAAAGTGATATTATAGAGTAAACAAGCCCTCGCGGGGACGGGGTGGGGGGGAATTAATCAGGGGGACTTAACCACAGCCCTGTGAGCACTGGAGCCTGAAATCTGACGTCATTCATGTTTAAACATCACCCTTAAGCAGCTTTTGAGACAAAAACATGTCTCTGCTTCACCGTTAACAGAAGAATGCTTGACACTGGCCTTCATATGGTTAGCTTTTTGTGCAGTGTTGAGGTTCTCGGGACAGATTATGATCCATGATTCTGGAGATACTTCTGGGTCCATGAGGTGCAGCACGGCCAAGCTGAGGTCCAGTGGGTTTCAGGCTGGAATCTGTAGCCTTGAGCTTGGGTACCGATCCTCGCCTGTGGGTTCAGAGTTCAGCAAAATTCAGCTGTATCTAACACCAGGAAAGCTCAAACGGAGTACTCTCAAAAAAGTGAGGTATTTTAATGCTGCAGATACAAATGACAGTTATATTCAAAGAGCCTAAGATTACTGTGACTGTTTTTTGCTCTGATGAAGAAATGCGGAATTGTACTCCAACCACAGTTGACAGTTGTATTGTGGTCTTTCCTTTTTGCTTTATGACAGCGTTTGCTTTGAAGCCCAGTTGTGATCCCTGCACATCGCTCTGGGTTTAATGTACCGTGGTGCAGTACTGTACCGCCACTGTATTTCAGAAATTACATGACCTTGTCACCATATTTCTTTATAAACCTATCCATCCATTTTTAATAGCTACTTATCCAATTAGGGTGGCAGTAGTCCATAGCCTTAATTCTGTGGATTGAGATAAACACATGGCATAGTACTACAACAGTGTGGTACACCTAGAACGGCACTGTACACCTACAACAGTATGGTACACCTAGAATGGCATAGTATACTTAAAACAGTGTGATACACTTAGAATGGCAAAGTACACTGAGAATAGTGTAGTACACCTAAAATGGGAACGTATAGCTAGACCTGTGAGGTACACCTACAACAGAGTGGTACACCGAGAATGGTGTGCCTGTTCATTGCATGGCACGTGGAACATGATGTGATATATCTATGATACTGTAGAACACATAGAATCACACAATACACCTATAACAGTGCAGTACACATACAACAGTGTGGGGCACCTAAAATGGCGTGGTACACCTACAACAGTGCGGTACACAATGTGAAGAGCATTTCCTGAAGATTTTATAAAATAAAAAATAAAAAACATACAGAACAAACAGAGTCTTTGACTTTGGCTTTAGGCTAAAAACTGCAA
>JABFDZ020000045.1:1305780-1322758 GCA_019775955.2 Pollimyrus isidori | reverse complement strand
CACTAATTAAATTAAGATCCTGCTGTAGCTGCTGAGCTGCTACTTCAGTGTCTGCTACACCACCCACCTTGGTGTCACCTGCAAATTTCACCAGTTTACTGTATATATTGGTGTCTATATCATTTATGTAAATTAGGAACAATAGTGGGCCTAAAACTGAACCCTGTGGTACCCCACTATGAATGCAGGCCCACTGTGACATTGTACCTCTTATCACTACTCGCTTTTCCCTGTCTGTTAACCAGTTATCAATCCAGGTCGCTGTAGTTCCTAAAATACCTGTCGCTTTGAGTTTAAGTATGAGCCTCATGTGGGGGACAACATCAAAAGCCTTTTGGAAATCTAAGTAAATGATATCATAGGCCTTCTTATTATCAGCTTCCTGAGTAGCTTCCTCAAAAAACTCCAGCAGATTTGTTAAACACTGGTGGAACGTTCTGAAATCTGCACGGGACACGACCCGAGCATGCATGCATGACAGCTCTGAGCAGTGCTCCCTGTCCACACCCCAGCACTGGTAGAACATTCCAGAATCCACATGGGGGAAATGCCCTAAGCTGGCCAACATAAGAACTCTGAGTGGTGCTCTTTCCTCACACCACAGCACCAGTGGAACATTCCGTAATCCGCAGGGGAGGAGCCCCAGGCCGGCAGCTCCCTCCCCACTCCACAGTACTGGGGGAACGTTCTGGAATCCACACAGGACATGCCCTGAGCCGGCGGCGTGACAGCGCTGACCAGGGCTGCCTCCCCCCACACCACAGTACCAGGGGAACGTTCCAGAATCGGCGTGGGACATGTCCTGACCCCAAGGCATGAGAGCATGGACCGGTGCTCCCTCCCAACACCACAGTACCACCCCATGGGATCCACCTGCTTTATTTCCCTCAGGAAAGGCCCTCAGTGTCTCGGAGGAAATCAACACACGGAACAACAAGAGCCAGACCGAGCCACAGCCTTAATCTTGCTGCAGGCTGTCAGGAGGACGGGGCCACGCTGAGGGCACAATACACGGACACGGGGACAGGGGCAGCAGGTACAGTGAAGAGAACCATCATGTGATGTGTATTTATGTAACCCAACAAACTAAGTTGTCCTGATGAGAAAGAATCAGTAGAATGTTACAATTCAGGGTTTCTCAACCCAGTACTCAGGGGCCACCAGACGCTCCACATTTTTGCTCTCTCTCAATTGCCAGGGTGGTCCCTGAGGACTGGGTTGAGGAACCCTGTTATAACTGACCCAAACAAACCTCTGCTGGTGACCTCAAAGGCTTGACAGGCTTCCCCCAATCCCAGTCACTCCAGGCGTTCCTTATTTAGGAGGCGCTGAAGCAGCGTGTTCTGCAATCCAGCCAGTCAGCTATGCTCTTTAGAAACCACTCACTAGCTATTTATTTTGTTATTGAAACATCGGACAGGGGGGTCGGGGATTGTAGAGTGAATTTTGAGTGGGGCCCGGGGAAACAAACCCTTGCTGGGTACCCCATCGTTTCTCTTGTTCTCCTCATTAAAACCGGCATTGTTCATGTGCAAAAAACATTAAAATGCTTGCATACCAACACGCAGAGGTACACATACATGTACAGGCACAGAGCTACACACACAGAAGAGCGGAGCTTGGGGCTATCATGCTGGGGTGACCTCGCTCGGTCAGGAAGGAGGGCATCTGCTGCTTACTGATCTCCAGCAGAACTCCTGCTGCTCCCCTCTCTGTTGCCATAGCAACAAGCGAGGAGCTATGTTCCGCCACATAGAGTGAGCTCACAACTCACTCCTTATCATTAACTTTAATCATTTATTTATTTGTTTTGTAATAAAACAGGCATTACGTATCTTGTGTGGAATGTGTGCCTTGCTTCAAGTGCTTTGGCAGCGCAAATTATTTCTTGTGCTCAAAAAGTCTGTTTAATTTGAGTTTAATTTTTGATATACTCATTAAAGTCACTTCACATTTAAGAGACAGGGATGCGATGGAAAGACTCAGAGGGAGTCATATTTAATTAATCACGCTGTCTTCCCTGGGAAGTGTGCTGTCTCTATGGATCCTTCCATGTGTGGCATGCTGACCTTTGCATGCACCAACGCCACATCTTACACTTTATAATGCTTTTCAATCATTATATATTCCTGTCTCGCAAATAATATTCGAATAAATAAGTAATAACACCCATTGGGTTTGAATCCTTCCTCCGCTGTGTATGTAAGGAGTTTGCAAGCTCTCTTTGTGTGGTGGGAGTTTGAATCCTGCTTTTGCTGTGTGTATGGAGTTTTCATGCTCTGCCTGTGTTGTGTGGGTTTGAATCCCGCTTCTGCTGTGTGCCCATGGAGTTTGCATGCTCTCCCCGTGTTGTGTGAGTTCGAAGCCCGACCTCTCCTGTGTGCCCGTGGAGTTTGCATGCTCTTCCCTTGTTGAGTGGGTTCGAAGCCCGCCTCTGCTGTGTGTATGGAGTTTTCATGCCCTCCCCATGTTGTGTGGGTTTGAATCCTGACTCTGCTGTGTGTATGGAGTTTTCATGCTCTCCCCTTGTTGTGTGGGTTTGAATCCTGCCTCTGCTGGGTGTATGGAGTTTTCATGCCCTCCCCATTTTGTGTGGGTTTGAATCCTGCCTCTGCTGTGTGTATGGAGTTTTCATGCTCTCCCCTTGTTGAGGGGGTTCGAAGCCCGCCTCTGCTGTGTGTATGGAGTTTTCATGCCCTCCCCATGTTGTGTGGGTTTGAATCCCGCCTCTGCTGGGTGTATGGAGTTTTCATGCCCTCCCCATTTTGTGTGGGTTTGAATCCTGCCTCTGCTGTGTGTATGGAGTTTTCATGCTCTCCCCTTGTTGAGGGGGTTCGAAGCCCGCCTCTGCTGGGTGTATGGAGTTTTCATGCCCTCCCCATGTTGTGTGGGTTTGAATCCCGCCTCTGCTGTGTGTATGGAGTTTTCATGCTCTCCTAATGTTGTGGGGTTTTTCCTCTGATAATCCAGTTTCTTCTCACCCACTTAAGACTTGCATTTAGGTTACCTGACATGATGCGATGCTGCCTGATGTGAGCGAGCGTGTGTGTGTATCTTGTGTTGGACTGGCATCCTGCTTGACATACACTCCAGGCTCCCTGAAACTCTGACTCAGGGATACAGCTGGAATGTAGATAGATATATGGGCTCCAAACATCACATATGGACACGCAAGGAGAGAACCATGTGTATGCAGATACATACAAATGGGGTCATTTTTTACGTGATTGGTGACTTACCCATAAACTCAATGCCAAGGTTGTCTGCTGTACCAGTTGGAGGCGATGAGAAAGGGATCGATCGAGTGAGAAAGAGAGAAAGAGAGAGAGAGAAAGTTAGGGTCAGATGTAGTTTGATCAGTCTGGAGCTTCACCACGGGCAATGAACAATCCTGAGCCCTGAACAAACTGATACGTTATTACATGTCCTGAGCCCTGAACAAACTGATACGTTATTACATGTACTGAGCCCTGAAAAATATGATTTGTTGTCAGGGTCAGCACTCATCCATCCCCGCCCTTCATGTCTCTTCAGCACTTAGCCAGCAGGTGTTGCTGGCCACCCTGTTTCCTCCTCTGTCTTTGTGATGGTCCCTGATGTATTTTTTCCTTTTTCCCAGCCCACTGCATGGCGCAGTTGGTCGAGCATGTGGTGCGGTGTGCTACCCCAGTGGTCAGGGCTCCAAAGCTGGCTGGCTGCCAGCCTTCTCTGTTATTTTATGTTCATTGTTTTTTTTCTGTTTCCCCGGTGTTTATTACGTTCTATTTGTTTCTCTGTCATCAGTTTGCCCTTCTTGTGTTCTGTCCTGGTTTTTGTTTTGTACTTTTTTATTCTGTGTTGATTTGCATTTTAGTACTAGTGCCTGGCTTGTCTCCTAGTTTTGATGTCTGATAAACCCCCTAGTATTGTTTATTAGCTTGACCTGCCGCTCATTGTCCTGTGCTTTCGCTGATTGGTTGTTTGAGTATTGTTCTCATCTGTCCTGCATCGTGTCTTGTTAGCCTTGTGCATTTAAGTACAAGCTGTTGCTCTGTCCTCCATCCAGTCATCGCATGCTGATCTGTGAATGTTATGGCCTGTTTGTTCCTCTCTTCCCCTGATTCGTTCTATTCCCTGTTGTTTTGCTTAGTTTCTTGGTGGTGCTTTATTTCATGGTCTTAGTTCATTCTGTATTTTTTCCCTGTTTGTTCCCCGACCCCCATGGAATTTCTGCTTTGTTGTTTTACCCTATGTGCAGTTTCTTTAACCTCCTGAGGCCTCACCCATTAATTTATGTCCATTGTAGTGGACATTTTATTTTTTCATCCATATTTTCACTGATGTTAGGAAACACATTTATTCTTGTTGCACACGGAAGAGAACATGCTGTGAAATAGAAAATAAAAGTAATTTAGAAAAAATCTAAATTGCAAGATGTCGTATTTCCTCCAAAGCAAAATGACCTAAATTGAAGAACACTTTTCTGGGTCTCAGGAGAATAATAAACCCCTGTTTGTCTCTGAACTTAAAGCGGATCGTCACCTTCCTTTCCCCTCCTGTCCTGTGTCTGTAACATCTGTTCTTACATTTCCTGGACCCTGAACAATCGGATTTGTTCTTGCATGTCCTGATTCATGGTAGCCCAACCTTTGGATCCCAGATGACATAACAGGCAGGTCCATGTGGCAGGGAGAAGTACTGGTCCGCAGGGACGACCATTACAATCCTGCCTTACATCCCGTGACACATCCTCCACCTGCACTATGGATTCCCCTCCTGCTCTGCCAGCTTGGTGACCTTACAGTACTGGGAATAGGGGGGCTGAACAGGGCTGATCAGAGCAGCTTCCCCTCCTGAGTAGCTGCTGTAAACCTTTTTTTTTGGAGGGGGGGGCTGGCTTGATTCCTCAGGCCTTGGTCTGAGATAGGGAGTGTAAATAAAGCATTGCGTCTTCACATATATTTTCCACATCAGGGTTCAGGGTGTTTGTCCTCCCTCATTCCTTGTCCCCTCGACACCTCAGATATGCCCCCTGCATTCCCCCCCTCCCTCCTACTTTGGCCCCCTAGGTGTTACCTGCCGTCTTACACCAACTACTTTGTTGTGAGAAGTGATAGAAGACATCAAAGGATGCAAACTTCAAAGGTCACTTTCTAAAATCTCGTTTAGGGGCTACGCCGAATGAATTTGAATTTAACTACTTGAAATTTTCTCTTTAATGGATTCGGGGAGGACCAGCCAAGGATTGTGGTCTGTAAAGTCTGATTGCTCTCCTTTCTCTTAAAAAACATGAGCACCACTATCTACTGACACACCCCCAATCAGAGGCACGTGACCCAGAGTGATAGGAATAACCAGGCCATGGTACCCCTGCGGGCTTCCCATAGGATCAGCCATTTCGAGAAGCTGGCCCTTATTTCCCCAGCCTATGCAACCTTCCCTGCTACAGGAAGGTGGTCCTGTAACCTGCCAATGACCCAAAATGCTGCCAGAACCCAATGCTGGTCATGTGACCTGTCAATGACCCAAAATGCTGCCGGAACCCGATGCTGGTCCTATAACCTGACAATGACCCGAAATGTTGCTAGAACCCAATGTTGGTCCCGTGACCTACCAATGACCCGAAATGCTGCTAGAACCTAATGTTGGTCCTGAGACCTGTCAATGACCCAAAATGTTTCTGGAACCCGATGCTGATTCTGTGGCCTCCCAATGACTCGAAATGCTTCCAGAACCTGACTCTGGTTCTGTCACCCATAACTGATTTGAAATTCTACTGGAATCATTTTCCTGTCAACACATGAATTAATCAGCACACCAATGGCCTCCAGAGAACTTTCCTCCAGGGGTTCATGAGCCCATGACTTTTCAAACATTCAAGGCCATCTTGGACCTAACCCACACTTAACCACATTTCTGAGTCTAACGTCATCTGCAAGACTAACTTCACTGGTCGCTGCGTCTCTGCTGCTCTGTCAGACACTGTCTGCCACTGACTCAGATTGATGCCTCTGGCTTTGGGTCCCTGCTGTGTAATGAGTACTGAGGTTCTCCTGGAGGTTAGTCTGTACCTGGGAGTGATGGACAGCTGTTTAAATGAAGACTGAAGTATGTGTGGGTCCCAGGTCTATCCTTCCTGTCGGCACCATGCTAAATACACAATCCCAGAACAAACACACATCAACAGCAGGAACGGGCAGCCCTAAATTATCATGTTAGCCTAGACATGCGGAGCTCTGACATAAATTAATTAGCTACGGGATGCTAGCTGTGTTTCTGCTGTTGTGCTGTGCTTTGGCAGAGTGTGGTGCTCAGTTATGCTCTGGTACATTGCACAGTGTGTCCTATCCTAAGTTATGGCATGGAGTACCATGCTAAAGGTGCTGTGCTAGTCTATAGATTATGCTAAGGTATGGATATGTTGTACAATGCAATGCTATGCTGAATTATTGTGTGCTGCGTTAGGGTGTGCTCTCCCAAAGGTTAAGGTTCTTTGCGTTAAGATTTGCTCTCCCAAAGGTTAAGGTTCTTTGTGTTAAGATTTGCTCTCCCAAAGTTTAAGGTTCTTTGTGTTAAGATTTGCTCTCCCAAAGGTTAAGGTTCTTTGCGTTAAGATTTGCTCTCCCAAAGGTTAAGGTTCTTTGCGTTAAGATTTGCTCTCCAAAAGGTTATGGTTCTTTACATTAACATTTGCTCTCCCAAAGGTTAAGGTTCCTTGCATTAAGATTAGCTCTCCCAAAGGTTAAGGTTCTTTGCATTAAGATCTGGTCTCTCAAAGGTTATGATGATTCTTTGTGTTAAGGTGTGCTCTGTCAAAGATTACGGTGTGTTCAGCCAAATTGAATGCAACAAGAGAGCATTAAAAAAAATCAGGTTAGTAAAGTAAGGTTAGCTATTCTGAGCATGGCTGGGCATATGATAATGATGTGGTACGCTAATGCAAGGGCACGGTTAAGGTGTGACTCGAGCCCACTTCCCTGTGATGTTGTCATGGATACCAGGGCAACCCAGTGTTCAGCACTCCCTAAACAGCTTCCCATTTATAGCTTCCCCTCAACACCAGCTTCCCGTTTATAGACATGTTGGTCATTGCCGACACCATTATGGTGCCATAGCATGTTCCCAGAGACCAACACATGGACACACACACACATACAGATACACTCTCACACACATGGACACACACACACATACAAATACACTCTCACACACGGACACACACACACATACAGATGCACTCTCACACACAAGGACACAAACACACACACATACAGATAAACTCTCACACACATGGACACACACACACATACAAATACACTCTCACACACATGGACACACACACATACAGATGCACTCCCACACACAAGGACACACACACACACACACAGATGCACTCTCACACACCTGGACACACACACACATACAGATACACTCACACATGCATAGACACACACACAGATACACTCTCACACACATAGACACACACACACACACAGATACACTCTCACACACATGGACACACACACATATACAAATATACTCTCACACACATAGACACACATACAGATACACTCTCACACACATGGACACACACATACTGTACACACACAAGTGTGTAATTATATCTTTGTGGGGACCATCCATTCATTTCTAAGGGCATAACCCGAATCCTAGCTATGATAACCTGGTCATGTATACCCAGCCCTAACCTTAATCATAAGTAACCAAATAATAACTTAGCTCTTCGATTGCAATCACATATTTTAATTAAACTGAGTTTCCCCATGTAGGGACCAAAACAATAGTCCCCACAATGTAAAAATAACAGGTTTTTATTACATTGTGGGGATCATAACATAATATATATACATGAACACTCTCCCTATCTCTCCCTCTTTCTTTCTCTCTCACGCTCTCTCACTCACACACACACACACACAGATTCATACACATGCTTACTCATCCCCAAAGGCTGTTCTGGTCGCGGCACATGAATGAGCCAGGGCGTATTCAGTGAGCGTATTCAGTGAGCGTGTTCAGTGAGCGTGTTCAGTGAGCGCGGCGGAGCGAATGCAGCTTTGGGGCCGGACGCGCCTCGAGTGCCAGCAGTGGCAGAGATGTGTAATCTTCCCATTAGCGCACAGCGGGCGGCGCCCCCATTATAGCATGCGCAGCCGCACTCCAATCAGCGGCTCCGTCTCCCCCCGCTCCGCTCACTCCCTTGTTAGCATTAGCATTCCCCCGACATGGCCGTTTCCACGGTTCGGGACGGTGGCAGCCGCATATGGCACGCTCGCACTGCGGGCTGCTCAGCCACATCCCGTCGGCAGCCGTGTGTGGGCAGCCTGACCTGGCCCAGGAGCTTTGGGAAAGTTCCGGAAAGCAGCATCTCCCCACATGGTGCGTTAATGAACTGCGTGGGAGTGTCACTTACATCACATAACAGCATCACTACTGACAACCATACTCAATGTTCTCATATATTCTCTGCTATCTGCCTTTTCGTACATGTACAAGTGCACACACACACACACACACACACACACACACACACACACACACTGTATACTGTATAATTAAACTGCACATACACAGAACACATGCACTGCATATAAACACACACACACATTTTAAATACATTGAAGACACAAACACACAATGAAGACACACTATATGCACACAAACATGCACTGTAGAAACACACTGTACATATACTGTACACGGACACTGTACACACATGCTGTATATAATAAAAGAAGAGAAAACGCACCCTTATGCTTAAGGCTGTATATAGTCATGATCCCTGCTAAACAGTCTAGGCAGGCAAGCACTGCACTGCACACAGCTCAGAGGATAACCGTGTATGTGACAAGGCACCCATTGATAGGGTGATTGATTGGCTGCTTGATTGATTAAGAACGGCCTGATTAGACTTACAAGCTGCTCTATGACCAGGATACTGACAGATGTTCTTTCAGTAAAACAGACACATTTCAGCATGTTCAGCAAAGCTGAGGGGGCCTACACCCTAGCTTAGCTCAGCTGGTTCCAGTGCCCAGCTACAGACGGGCATTACCACCATCCACTGGGTGGCGCTGGGGGGGGCAATCTTTTGATGCATCGGCATAACAAACCTGTCACTACATTTCAGAGATTCCTTTCCGCTTGCTAATTTATGGTGACAAAGTGATGTGCAGAACAACTATGCTGTCACTTTGCAGAAGGTAGCCGGCGCTCCAGTGTGCTGAAAGGAAGCCCAGCCTTCCCACACCTAATGCGAGGGTGCNNNCCCGGCCGCCGGGGCCGGGCCGTGCATAAGCACGGCAAGCTGCCAGCGTGTCGCTTCAGTCAACATGAGCAGAATGGCTTTATTGAATGATACCCGAGTGTGATGGAGAGCGGAGCTTCAGTGGCGCAAGGCTGGTATGTACAACATAAAGTGACGGCGTCATCGTGCACATTTAAGGAGCATTCAGAGGTCAACGAAGAGTACTCTGGGATACAGAAAGACAGGCAGGGCTGCCCATGGCAAGTTCTAACCCCCCATAGCTGTATGAGCACCATCATAACCAGCATCAGTGTCCCCCCAAAGAAGAGGCGATTGTCACATTGCAGCATCATCCATGCCAAATCATAACCAGGTTCAAAGCCTTCACAGTAATGACCACCTTCAGCCGCTAAACCATAACCACCTTCAGAGTAACAACCAGCTTCAGCCCCTAGGCCATAACCATCTTCAGATTAACAATCAGCCTCACTTCCTAAGCCATATCCATCTTCAGAATAACAATCAGCTTCAGTCCCAAAGCCATAGCCACCTTCAGAGTAACACCCAGCTTCATATATCCAACATATAGGTACAATATAACGTGGATTGTAGCTACTAAATGCAGCATGAGTCCATGAGCGACCTGCATGCCGAGGCAGACTGAACAGTGAATGTGAGATCTGCCAAACTGGGGGTTTCCAGGTTCCTCGTCCCAGCCACCATGACTGACCAATGATGTACTGGACAGGCAGCTGAACACAGCTGAGTTTCAAAGACACGGGTGGAAATATCTGCAGGTATGAACACTTTAAAAAATACACTCTTTCCTCAATTCATCATCTAACTCCCAAAGTCGGGCAAAGAGTCCATTCCAGCCAAGTCCCTGATCCCTCAGCTCCCAGGATGAGTACCCCTGAACTTCTGGTGTCATGTTGGGCTTCTGTCACTAGCACCATGACACCACCCTGAAGTTAGCCATGACCAAGATTTTTGTGATCCACATTCCTGCCTTGAGGGTCACCCCTTTCCCTGCCGTCCCATAAATACTGGGAGGATGGAGAAAAAGCTAGATGCAGTTGGAAGAGCAGAGCAGCACAGAGTGTTCTCGGGGCTGCTTCACCTCCTTGCTCAAAGGGGCAGGTCCTCACACCAGCACAGACGAGGGACACCTTGTGTTCAGTAAATGGAGGGGTGTCAGACACATACAATGGCCTGCAAAATCACTGGAGCCCGCATCAAATGATCAGATTCCTCCTGTTGAATTCCTTTAAATGATTTCACGACAAGTAATTGATTTTGACTGTGAGAGACTGTGAGAGTTTGCAATGAAAATACTGACAGAAGGATGGCCTCTCATTCTTAGGGGGATTCAACACTTTTGCAAGGCACTGTAATTTGCCGTTACATATATTATTCTTTTTTGCAATGCTTTATATGCCAGCTGCAAGGCAAATAACAGTATATCTTTCTGCCAGGAGCAGGACGTCAGACGTGAAAACTGGCATTTACAGGCTGGCTGTTTGCAAGTCACCGGTACCTACTTGGATCAGACAGGATGGAGTCGGTCTTGGGAAGAAACTGGTCACAACGGACGCCTTGATATCCCTCCTTACACCTACGGGGAAATAAAAGGAGAAGATAAGAGGTCACAGAGCTCACAGCCTGCGCCGGCAACATGAAACAAGCAGAGATTCCTGGACGAAAAGGTGTTGCCACTGCAGGAAAGCAGCTGTGTAAATGACATTAAACATCACTGCGTACATCACACGCAACTGCGTACGCAGCACATCAGGTATGCAAATAGCATTGCATACTACAACGTCACAATCCTGCAGCAAATAGCATCAAGTTACCAGCATGCAGGAATTGCACAGACTCACTTTCCAGTCAAATATGGCAGGATTTGGGACCAGGAAGCAGAGAGCAAGGTTTTGTTAATCATGTATTTTTCATGCCGGTATCTCTGGTCAATTAGCGGACCCCGAAAGCCGAGTCTGTGAGCTAAGGACTGGAATACTAAACACCCCCCGCCCTCCCACCCCAATAGTGATGGAATGAAAAGAGAGCCCTGATGCATCATGGGAGGGGGTGGCTCTCATTAAGCTGGGAACCTGTGAATGTGTCTGTCTGTGTGCTGCTATCTCTGTCTGCCTGTCTGTGTGCTGCTCTCTCTGTCTGCCTCTCTACATTCTGCTCTCTCTGTTTGCCTGTCTGCATGCTGCTCTCTCAGTCTACTTGTCTGTGTGCTGCTCTCTCTGTCTGCCTACCTGTCTGATGCTCTCTCTTTCTGTCTGTCTATATGCTGCTTTCTCTGTCTGCCTGTCTGCATGCTGCTCTTTCTGCCTGCTTGTATGTGTGTTGCTCTCTCTGTCTGCCTGTCTGCATGCTGCTCTCTCTGTCTGCCTCTCTACATTCTGCTTTTGCTGTCTGCCTACCTGTCTGCTGCTCTCTGTCTGCTTGTCTGTGTGTTGCTCTCGCTGTCTGCCTGTCTACATGCTGCTCTCTCTGTCTGCCTGTCTGCATGCTGCTTTCTCTCTCTGTCTACATGCTGCTTTCTCTCTCTGCCTACCTGTCTGGTGCTCTCTCTGTCTACCTATCAGTGTTTTGCTTTCTCTACCTCTCTGCATGCTGCTTTCTCTGTCTCTCTGCTGGCCTGCCTGTCTGCTGCTGGTCTCTCTCTCTGCTTGTCTGTCTGCTGCTCTCTCTCTACCTATCTGTTTTGCTCTCTCAAACTGTACACTTCTCTCTCTCTATCTCTGCTGGCCTGCCTGTCTAGATGCTGCTCTCTCTGTCTGCCTGTCTGCATGTCTGCATGCATGCTGTTCTCTCTATTTGACTGCTGTTTATACTGCAAACCACACAGACATGTTCAGTGTAAAATCAATGCATGGCCATAGCTCAGTCCAACAGAAACTAGGCTTTGCACGCTAGTTCTTTTTCCATAACCGTTTTTTGCAGCTTTGTCCTATTTGCTACAGGTTGAGGTCAAGAGGCATGGCCATTTATCAACCTGTGATGTCATACCTGTCCTGGTCTCCCATTGGCTACAGGGTCAGGTCAGAAAGCGTGACCAATGATCATCCTATGAGACAACACCAGCCCCAATTTCCCATTGGATGCAGGACTGGGGCAGATGTACAGTTACAAAATACTCCAGTCGTGCCTCAAACAGCACAGCAGACTGAAAGCTCATTAGACCTTGGTATTGGGCGCATCCTTGTTACCGGACAGCAGATGTTATGTGTGACTGCGACGTCTTTGAAGAAATACTTTTTTAGCTCCTGTGAGGTGTGACTCACACGTAGGCGTTCTGCAAAATGCCCAAAGAAGGAATAAAGATGCACTCCGTGGCGTGCCGGTGCCAAGCCTGCCATCGGCCGTAATCCGCGTACAAGGAGGCTGTCTGCCTACATGTCATGTGACAGGTGACATATGATTAGCCTCTAGCATCATGTGATGCTCTCGGGGTCCTCAGCGGTGCTGGCTGTGAGTCACACGATCTGATGTGTGAGGTGCCGGAGCGGAGATGCACGGGCGGTGGTGTGTCTGCGTCTCGCGTCTCTCTCCCCCTCTTCACCTTCAGCCCTCATCCTTCCTGCCCCCGACAGATTTGCTCAAGCCCACTTGCCTCTGCTTCCCCCCATTTCTATGTTTCCCTCCAGGCTTCTTTATTCCTCATACGCATGATTAGCGCTGTCTCGACCCCTTCCGTTCCAATCCCCAATCCCCATTAATCCTAACGAGCAATCCCTCATTAACCCCGCCCCTAGACCCCCTCCTCCATCACATGGTCCTGACCGGCATCGCCACTATTAACTAATTATCAGCCCGAGGTTCCTCCATGGCTATGAGGCATTAAACACAAGCAGCGTTCTTCTCTAACGCTTAGGTAATTGAATGGCAGCTTTGAATGTTTCAGCCCATCCCTGTGGTATTTAACATCTTATCCAGTGAACTATCCTCTCCTTGTCTCTTTCAGGGCGTGTGCGATAAGAAATAATCCTGCTAAGCTGTCATATCATGTTAGGCATTATTTTCAAAACGTGCCTATAATACAGCCCGGGGTTAATCTAATGGCGCGCGGTGGCACAGAGACTGGCATGGATTTTAATGAAGCCTTCCTCTGCTGATTTCCCTGGTGATAAGACGTCAGCAGCCAGAGATGCCGGCGCTCACTGAAGAAGGTCCCCCTTCACTCCTTGGTTCACACGATGGAAAAGGTCACGGCAGCAGCGTGATGGTGAAAGGCGGCAGATTCAGAGCCATAGACCCCGAACTTGTGGACTGCTCCCGTTAAGTACAATCCAGTCATGAGTAATTGGCCAAAGCGGCCTGTTAAGAATAAACGGTTTCCAAATACAGAATTCGACGTGTTTTCTGGGGCAGGAGAGGCCATGCTGCCAAATGCATGCTGATTTCTCATTGCCGACCTTTAGAAGATTCCCCTGGGATACAGCACATTACATTGTTTGGGTCCCAGGTTTTGGCTGTGAGATAACATCTGGTTTAACTGTGATCTTTATCCCGTATCTTTGCTCCTCATCCTCTGACCAGAGGCAACTTATCTTCCAAATGAATATTTCAGTCCTTTTTATCAAACGTGGCATTTTCTGAGGTCTTTACGGTCCCAGGCGATTGATTAAGCTCAAAGTCATCTTAAGGATTGTAGCAGTCATATGGAGGCGCCCCGATGTCCCCTTTTCGATTGTTTCTCTCGTCTGCTTGCTGGCTTTGCATTGGGTTCTCTCAGACCTAGTGCATCCAATCAGCCATCCGTCTGTCAGTTAGCATAAGTCTGTTAGTGTCGGCGTTAGCGCAAGTCGGCCTTGTGACAGCAGTCACATGACATAGCAGCTCCTTTTCATGTGCTCCACGCCCACCACCCAGGGTAGAGTGAGGCTCTTTGCACTCCCTCATTACCTCTCGCTCCTACTCTTTCCTCCTCCGGCAGTGTTATATTGGTGCTAAAACACTGAGACAGCCAGTGGAATGTTCTCTGCCTTTACAGCATCACTCTCCGAGTTTCTGGCTTTAATCTAGAGCACTGAGTTTAAAAAAAAAAAGTGTATTGTTCTGGCGAGCAGCTTAAAAACTTGAACAAGAACGCAAAAATACCACGTTATATAGTATGGTGTAAATATACAATAATACAAAGTGGAGCCCAATAATACAAAGTTGGCACCCAGCTAGCACCAGCCAGGACCCCTTTTTTGTCCCCAGAACCGCTGGAGGACGGAGGAGAGCCGTGTTCAGAGACGCCTTGCTGCACACCGCCGCTGTGCTGAGCAGTTATTCCTGCGCTTCCTGTCGGCCTTAATGAGTCCGGCCGATCTCCTCTGACCTCTCTCAGTAACCAGGTGTTACCAAATGCAGAGCTGCAGCCTGCAGGACGTTCCTGTGCCTGACCCTCTTCCCTGTAAACCACAGACACAATAGTGTGTTGGAATCCCAGGAGTGTGGCTGCTGCTGAAATTCTGCGCACACCGTGTACAGCCCAACAATCACGGGATGTTTGAAATCACTTTGGTCACACATTTTAGTCATTTGAATGCTCAGTCAAACTGTATGTGAACCTCCTGACCCCGCTGTGTATTCAGGCACAGCCACAAGACTGGCTGTTTGGAGGAGCCACAAGACTGGCTGTTTGGAGGAGCCACGAGATTGGCTGTTTGTAGGAGCCACGAGATTGGCTGTTTGCAGGAGCCATGAGATGGGTTGTTTGCAGGAGCTGGCTGCTCGCAGTAACAGGCGGGTGCATAATGAACCAGCCACTGAGTGTATACGATCTGACAGGCACTGAAGGTCTCCACCTGAAACACAGGGCCTTACGCACTGCACTCCCTGCTATTGCAGGTTCCAATGGTATTGCAAAAATATCCATACACCACTGCCTACCACTGATCCCAGATCGGTGGTTTCGAAGGTAATATGCAGAATAAGTATAGAATGCATCCAAGGATTAGAGCTTGGATCAGCATGTGGATCAAACAGTTTTATATAGTTTTTATACTGGCTAATAAAGCAGCCAGTGGATGCGATAGAGGAGGGGCGGCAGGTGCGATAGGGGAGGGGCGGCAGCAGATCACACTGCCTCAGTGGGCTCTTTCTCATAATAGGTAATTATGATTATCAGCAGTGTAATTCAGCTGTACAAAATTATTACCTGGAATTGACAATCAGTATGTTTTATGATGGAGATGGGGCTGAGGCGGGGGGGGTCTCACTTTTGCCATGATAGTTTATGCTCTAATAATGTCACACATTTTGGTTCACATTTAAATTCACAGCCGACAGAGATGAAGTGGTGCAATTAATCATATCATTTTTCTTCTTTGAAAATTCAAAACCATCATCCTGCATCAGCCATTTGTATTCCTTAGAGAATATTTCATTGAATTAATGAATCTGGAACCTGTGTTTTGTTCCAGCAAGAGTTGTAACACACATCGTAGCTCTGGGAAGGCACAGGGAAGCCTGTGTTCCAAAGTGAAGTGAAGCAGGCAATCCAAACGCGGTGGCGCCCAAGTTCTGAGTGCAGTGGGGCAGGCAATCCAAATGCAGTGAAGCCCATGTTCCAAAATGTAGTAGAGCAGACATTGCAAACTCAGTGGAGCCCAAGTTCCAAACACAGTGGAGCAAATATTCCAAATGCAGTGGAGTTCATATTTCAAAAGAGCGGAGCCTTTTTACTAATTCCAGTTGATATTCCAAACACAGTGATGCCCAGGCTCCAGACACAGAAGCCCACAGCTCCAGGTGCAGTAGTCTTTCTTCCATAGCCCTGTCTCTTGTATTTCATACTCCGAGAGCCTCCCAAATGGCCCAGGACAGCACAGAAGTGCTCTCTGGTGGCAGACATGGTCCCAGGCCGCAGGTTCGCTATGCTGAGCTCTTTCCTGTTCTCCTCCTGCTCTTGTTTTTGCTGAAATAATTGACAATTTTGTTCTCCTCTGGGGAAGCACCTCCAAAGCACTTGCAAGAAACATAAAGTCTTCTGCATATATTCAAAGATGAGATCCAATAGGTGGGCAGAGCCAGCAAACAGGTCAGAAAATATAAACTTTTCACACTAACATAAAACACCCACACTGACAAACATCTGCACTCTCACCTCGACACACCCTGCTTTCAAGGTCCCGATCCGCTGAAGTACTGCCAGTTAGCTGCAACACAGAGGGTGTGATGGAAAGAGTAGGAACAGAAGAACATGAGCAGCCCAACTAGGCCACCAGTGGGAGGCGAACTGCAAAGCCTCAGAGATCTGCATGGGACTGACCATTACGGAAGGTCACTATGTCCTCTTACCAGCAGCTATGGTTCACAACTAAAAGACTCCACGAGAAACACGGGCAGCCTCTAAGGGCCATCAATAAGGCCACTTCATGAAGAGAGGGTGTGGGCGATTCATGAAGAGAGGGTGTGGGCGATTCCTGAAGAGAGGGCGCGGACAATCCATGAAGAACTCGTGTGAGTGATCTATGAAGAGAGGGTGTGGGTGATTCATGAAGAGAGGGTGTGGGTGATTCATGAAGAGAGGGTGTGGGTGATCTATGAAGAGAGGGTGTGGGTGATTCATGAAGAGAGGGTGTGGGTGATCTATGAAGAGAGGGTGTGGATGATCTAAGAAGAGAGGGTGTTGATGATTCATGAAGAGAGGGTATGGGTGATCTATGAAGAGAGGGTGTGGGTGATCTATGAAGAGAGGGTGTGGGTGATCTATGAAGAGAGGGT
>JABFDZ020000045.1:1293143-1305680 GCA_019775955.2 Pollimyrus isidori | reverse complement strand
GTGATCTATGAAGAGAGGGTGTGGATGATTCATGAAGAGAGGGTGTGGGTGATCTATGAAGAGAGGGTGTGGATGATCTAAGAAGAGAGGGGGTTGATGATTCATGAAGAGAGGGTGTGAGTGATCTATGAAGAGAGGGTGTGGATGATTCATGAAGAGAGGGTGTGGGTGATCTATGAAGAGAGGGTGTGGATGATTTATGAAGAGAGGGTGTGGGTGATCTATGAAGAAAGGGTGTGGGTGATTCATGAAGAGAGGGTGTGGGTGATCTATGAAGAGAGGGTGTGGGTGATCTATGAAGAGAGGGTGTGGATGATTTATGAAGAGAGGGTGTGGATGATTCATGAAGAGAGGGTGTGGGTGATCTATGAAGAGAGGGTGTGGGTGATCTATGAAGAGAGGGTGTGGGTGATCTATAAAAAGAGGGTGTGGATGATTTATGAAGAGAGGGTGTGGGTGATCCAGGCCACCGCCCATTCCTGTAGTACATATGGCAGCACCTGGCTGAAGCTTGGCTGCAGTTTGACACAAATAAAGCAAGGTCAACAAAGTGTTCATGTGTATGTCAGAGCAGGCGGAATGTGGCAGGGGAACACTCCTACATCTCTGAAAGGGACACAGCCAACATCTACATCTTCTGCCTAATATCGCAGAGCTCAAGTTAACACTTTGAACTGTTTTGCACGATCCTCCAACTATTCCTGAATAATCTTTGCAGTGTTGCAGGGCGTATTATCCTAGTGAAAGAGGCCACTATGATCGGGGAATACCTCTGCCATGAAGGGGAGTACTTGGTGTGCAGAAATGTTTAGGTAGGTGGTTTGTGTCGACCTAACATTCACATGAATGCCAGGACACAAGGTTTCCCCGCAGAACATTGCCCAGAGCATCACCCGGCCACTAACAACTTGCCTTATTCCCATAATGCATCATGCTGCCATCTCTTCCCAAGTAAGATGCACATACGCCCAACTCATCAGACCAGGCCACCTCCTACTATTGCTTCATGGTTCAGCTCTGATAGCTGCCTGCCCATTGTAGGTGCTTTCGGTGGTGGGCAGGGCTCAGCATGGGCACCCTGACAGATCTGTGGCTATGCTGCGCTATATGCAGCAGGCCGTGATGCACTGTGTGTTTTGACACGTTACCATTATAGTTGGCATGAACTTTTTAACTCAATCTGTGCAGCAGTAGCTCTTCTGGGGGATCAGACCAGACTAGCTCGCATTTGCACATCAGTGAGCCTTGGGCACCCATGACCTCGTTGCCAGTGCACCATTTGGCCTTCCTTGGACCACTTTTGGTTGAAACTGACCACTGCATACCAGGAACACACCACAAGACCAGCAGTTTTTGGAGATGCTCTGACCGCCATCTTGCCACCACAACTTGGCCCATGTAATAGTCACTGATATCCTTGCCCTTGCACATTCTCCTGATTCCAGCAGATCAACTTCAAGAACTGACTGTTCCTTGCCCTGGTATATAACCGGCACCCCTCCAGGTTCCATTGTAACAAGATAATCTGTGATTTTCCCTTTACCTGTCAGTGGTTTTAATGTTGTGGCTGATCAATGTATACCTGGAATCCTGAACCACTGCTTCTGAAACCAGTCAATACTGTTCTGAAAATTCTGGCCACATGTTTGCTAAGCTCGACAGCATCCAGATGCCGCCGATCCAGCCCGGACTCCATCTCTAGCTGTCACATTAACACTCACATTTCACTTCCCAGCCTTATGTTTCACAGAAGCTATTTAAAGAGGTCGGCATGCATTACAAAATCCTGGATTCGGTTTCAGTTGGAATAAATTTGCCTGGAAGCCAGTGAAAAAGTCCCCATATGCATGCAAAGCTGCGAGGGTCTGAATACTTGATATTCTGGCTTTTTCTCCAGGTGCTATTAGGTTTGAAACAGCTGCAGGAGGGACAGGGATTCTAGATTTGGTGCTGGTGACATCTGTCTGATGGTGAGACTGCATTTGGATGGTAATTAAACCCAGCTCACAACCCTAACCCACAAACTCTGCCTCCAAAACCCAGCTCACAAATATGATTCATGATACAAATGGGTTTGTCAGTCTCTAGCCCAGGCTGGTCAGGGTGAGCCCTCAGTGGACCATAAAGGAGATTCAGAACACTGAAATTTCTCCTGACTCGGAGACAACAAACTTTTTTTTATTGCCACTTAATAAAGTGTGAGATTGCTGCAACTTGAGCTCAGCCTCCAGAAATATCACAGTTCGAGGCACGACAGTCGTCTGCGTCGTGACTGGCACACACTGGACCTCACGCTCCCAGATTCCTTGGCGAGATGCAGCGATGCAGGGAGTGGTCACTGGCCCCTTTCACTGGAAGGGGTCACGGGAGGCCCGGGACGCCGCTGTGGAGACGCGAAAGCCGCCAAGCCCGTCGCTATCGATCACGCCGACGGGCCGTCAGCTGATGAGCTCGTTGCTATGCTTCATTAGGACGAGGCTATTCACACGTGCCATGGACACACCAGCTGGGCATCAGTGGGGCGGCTCGGTGCAAGGTGGCGGTGGAATGGCCAACGGCAAATAGCCCTGTGCAGTGGAACAAAGGCGTGGCCTGTGACACAACACCTCTGCGGTTTAACTAGATAAAAGTGCTGTATCATCACCGGGTGGGAATTAAGTAAAACAGCAACGTTCCCACTTGATCCCTATCTAGCCTGGCGCCTCCTACTGCCCAGAAAAGGCTCCAGCTCCTCGCCTACTGGACCAGGATATGCTGTTAGAAGATGCATGGCTAGATGGAACTATTTTCTAATTATGCGAAGGTTACCCATTTGTTATTAAGTGAGGTGCTGATTTAACTGGTTTGTAATTAAGTGAGGTGCTGATTTAACCAGTTTGTAATTAAGTGAAGCTGGAGAGCAGCGTGTTTGGAATTAATGGAGATTGTGACGCGAGGAATTGGTGAGTGGTCACCGTGGCGATATACAGACACCTCCTTTGTTAGGAAGCAGCTGTTTCAGTCTAAATCCTTCATGCATTTCCCGCTAATTATGATGATGGCGGCGTCCTGCACACTCGGCGTATATCTAATGCATCATGTGCTTATTGTGATGAATGACAAAACACGTTAATTACATCGCATAACAGACGTCACGCATAAACTGCTCATCCGCTGTCCCGTCTGTGTGAGCGCGTGCCAATAACAGGCAACCTCCTGACATCCAGTTTCTGCGGTCCTCTAAACCAGTGACAGTCAGATACATACTGGGAGCTCAGGGTGACTCTGTGTCCCTCCCCCAGTGGGACAGCCCAGCTGACGGAGAACCTTCCGGGCCTCTCCTGGGTGGGATGGGCAGCAGGTCTCCTGCACTGTTGGTGCCACTGCTTCTTGCCCCTGGGGAGTCCCACTGGGATCCAGTATGCCTTTTTTCAATGGGGTCCTGTCCCAGGTCCTGTAGCCATGGGGACAATGTGGCCCCCATACCTGATTTCCACAAGGCCGGATGACACTTTTAGACGTCACATTCTGATGGCTTTGCTGTATGCATTACAGCCCCCCCACACCCCACCTCCACACTGCTGCCCAGCTGTCTGTCTCCCTGCCATCTCTCTCTCTCTCTCTCCTTTTCTCTCTCATCCTTCTTTTTCTCACTCCCTGCTGTCTCCATCTCTCTCTCCTTCTCTCTCACTCTCCCTCCCTCTCTCTCTCCCCCAAATTTGGATTCACGCTCCAGAAGCTGCTTTCGGGTTGCCAAAGTACAACACAGATGTTTAAATAAATAAGTATGTACATAGATAAATCAACAAACTAGTCACAAAAACTCAGAATCAAACATTACCAGCAAACAGACACAGACCCCCCCAGCCTGCCACCTGCCACTCCGCATGTCAGGGATCAGAGAGGCCTGAGGTTTTCTGTTGCCGGGTCCCTGCGGTGCAGAAGCTCGTTGGTGCCCGTTTGGGCCCTGCTCCACTGCACGGCTCCAGTCCTGAAGATGACAGGACGCGCATAACCCTGCTGCTGTCTGCAGTGTCACAGAAGGTCCCGCCCAGGGAGGTGCCCCTCCTCCCAGGGATGTAGCCCCCATGCTCCCTGCCGGTCCTCTACCTCAGCTCCTCAGGATGGTAACTAGGGAGGGGTAGCAGCACCAAATGGGCACCATGCTCATAACAACGTCTCCTTCCCGGTGATGCTAGCAAAATGCATGTGTTCTCATACTGGGAGTGCTGGTTGGCCTCACACGCCCCCTGTCCTGCCCCCGTGGATCCCCTCAGCCCTCTTCCTGACTCGCAGCGTCTCCTGGCCTGCGTTTCACGCCCCTTGACACTAACCTCCGATCCCGCGGGACCGACGCCGTGGATGCTAATGCCGGCTCTCTGTGTTTGCTGAGCATTTTGGGACGCACAAGGCAGGTGACAGGTAGGCGAGAGCACCGCGAGCGTGTTAGCATGTAACACGGCTAAGGACGTGACGCATAACTACACGAGGAAATTGCAAGTCTTGCTCCACCTGTCTTGCCTCCCTTTCAAACCCACACAGGCCCCGGTTTCTCCCGCTGTTTCCCTCGCTGAGAATCCCTGCGTAGCCGAGCTCGTTTGTAAACACCGTCTCCATCTCCCAGCCCCACAGGATCCGCGGGGCGAGGTGGAGAGTGACCTAGATTTAGAAACGTGGGGGCTGCAGAAGGTAGTATGCAGCTGTATTAGACCCCACCCCCTCAACATTGGGGGAGGGGGGGCTCCCAGCGTGATCCACACCCACATGGGGGGCAGAGCAGCCAGCAGCCGGGAAACTGGGAATGCGAGAGGTCAGGCGGCTGGCTGAGACGAGAGCCAGGGCTTCACCGTCCATGGGCATCATGGAGGGTCACCATGGCAACCACAGTCTCGGTCAGGCTTACCTTTGTACCTGTCAGTCTCAGTAAATCAGAGGTGTGCAGAGCTGCTCGCTTTCATTCTCAAGCTGCTTTTCCATGATGGGGTATCTGTAAGGCTGGGGTGTTAACCAAACTGGGGTATTAGCTAGGCTGGGGTATTAACTAGGCCGAGGGATTATAGATGGCTGGGGTATTTTTATGGTTGGCATATGAGCCAAGTGGTGGTATCTCTTGTGGGAAAACACCTGGTGTCTCAGACAGCCTGGGGTATTTAGAAGTCTAGGTTATTAGCCTTGCTGGTGTATTAACTACGCTGGGCTATTAACTAGGTAGGAGTATTAACTAGACTGGAGTTTTAACCAGACTGGGGTATTAGCTAGATTAAGGTATTGACCAGATTGGGGTATTAGTCAGACTGGGGTATTAGCTAGACTTGGGTATTAGTCAGATTGGGGTATTAACTAGACTGGGATACTAGTCAGAATGAGGAATTAGCTAAACTGGTGTATTAGTCAAACTGGGGTATTAGTCAGAATGGGGTATTAGCTAGACTAGGGTATTAGGCAAACTGGGGTGTTAACTAGACTGGGGAATTAGTCAGTCTGGGGTATTATCTAGACTGGGGTATTAGTCAGACTGGGTTATTAGTCAGAATGAGGTATTAACTATACTGGGGTATTAGTCAGACTGGGGTATTACCTAGACTGGGGTATTAGTCAGACTGGGGTATTAGACAAACTGGGGTATTTACTAGACTGGTGTATTAGTCAAACTGGGGTATTAGTCAGAATGGGGTATTAGCTAGACTGGGGTATTAGACAAACTGGGGTATTTACTAGACTGGTGTATTAGTCAAACTGGGGTATTAGTCAGAATGGGGTATTAGCTAGACTGGGGTATTAGGCAAACTGCGGTGTTAAATAGACTGGGGTATTAGTCAGACTGGGTCATTATCTGTCACAATCAGCTGCAGCTGCAATCTGTGGATAAACAAGCAACTATTTCAAATGGTCAGGAGTCATTTCCTCCGGGAGACGGTCAGGTGGCTGCAAGCTAAAAACAAACAAACACACACTGAACCTGCTCTCTGGAACTTGCGGTGGGAGAGCAAAGCTGCCGTACATGTAGTGCCCACGCCCAGCCACTGGGGGCAGCAGAGGCCTGATGCTCACACTGCAGCCACTGTGTCTGGACCCGGAAGACGAAACAAAGTCCGGAGAGCATAAAAGCCAATCCTTAAGGGCATTTTTGGTATGGTGGAAAAGGTCGGAGGCTGAGAGCTGGAGTGGGATCTCACAGGCGGATGTGCTCCATTGAGCATAGAGGCAGCCGGAATGACTCGGAGAGATAGGGGGCTCCTCAGACAGACACTGACACTGGTCTAGAGCTCCTCCTCAGCCAGGGTGCTGACCTCTGCTAACAGCTGAAGGAGGACTCGGCACAGAGGCGCTGCTTAGCTCATTAAATGTCTCCATCTCCGGCTGGCAGTGCAGCAGATTGTCCAGTGGCCGCCTGGGATGTCACTCCAGAGTCTGCTGACCTCTTGGCTCAATTCTTGACCCTCATACTCACAAGCGAAGCATAAATCGTAACATTCAGCTATAGGGGAGACGGGAGAGGGCGGGGACTGGTTGGTGCAAGGAGGCGGGGCCTCGGTTAGCTGAGCCAATGAGGCGCGAGCCGCACCCTGGCGTGTCCCCCACCTGGTCGGCATGGCGATGGCAGTCAAAGACCGCCCGCTGCCTCCAACCGGCTCATTAGCTCCGTCACCGCGGGCGGCGGTCACGCTGGAGGCCCTACGCACCACCGTGTCGCGAGGCTCTGCCGCAGCCGTAAGCTGCGTTGATATCACGGCTTACTTTCACAGACGTGACGTGTCGGTGACCCCTCTCTGAAGAACAGCATAATTGCATGCTAGTGGCTGGCTCACGTTACACATTTCCAGGTAATGGGGCAATTAATATTTTGACTGTTATGTGCCGTCTCTCGATCACCCGGTGTGGAGAGAGAAGAATGATGCAGAGTAGCCACCAGAAACCTGGACTGCGAGAGGGTGCACTGCCATAAAGATCAGGGTAGTACCTCAGTGATGCTAATCCAATGTCAGGCCACTCAGTGCCAATGCCAGAACACGTCTGATGGACAGGCCCAAGATTTTCTTTATGTGTGTTTTATGTTTAACTTTAAGTCAAAGCCATGATGTCAGTGTGATCAAAGTGAAATGTAGATACAGGGTTTCATTCCCTGTTTACAAATATAATTATTCAGTTCAGACATTTTCATTATTGCAAACAGGAATCTCAAAATAGACAAAAATAAATGATTGCTGCATGTGGCATGGGTCCAGTAAAGCAGCCCCCACACCTACAACCATCGAAAGTGCTCTTAGTAACTGGACAGCACTCATTTAAAATCACTCTTCAACAAAAACAAAACAACTATTGCAAATAATGATATTTTTAACCTGTGAGCCATTTGTCAAAGTTTTAAAATTAATGATTAATGATCAATGATTCCTCCCTTTTCCCCTTCATCACCTTCTCTGTGAGACGCTGACTGAATGGTCTGATTTTTGCTGTGGATTCTGGGAGTCTGTGTAACCTCACAAACAAAGCTGCTACATTGTTTACAGCCAGGAATGAATGCCATTGGTTTCTATTAAAAATCTTTAATAGATCCCTAATTCTAATGCAGAATAAATGTGTATCGATGTGTATCATCATTTATCTTGAAAACATTACAGTATACTGTAAAAATTGATATACTGCCCAGCCCAAAGCACCGTATAAGCAGATGATCCGTAGCTATTCTCCTATGATCTGTAACCACACCGATATGACCAGTCGCCATGTTCCTGTGATCCATAGCCACACCCCGTGATCCATAGCCACACCCATAATCTGTTGCCACGTCCCCGTGATCCATAGCCACACCCAATGATCTGTAGCCATGTACCTATGATCCATAGCCACGCCCCATAATCCATAGCCACACCCATAATCTGTAGCCATGTACACGTGATCCATAGCCACACCCAATGATCTGTAGCCATGTACCTATGATCCATAGCCACGCCCCATAATCCATAGCCACACCCATAATCTGTAGCCATATCCCCGTGGTCCATAGCCACGCCCCATGATCTGTAACCATGTCCCGGTGATCCATAGCCACGCCCCATGATCCATAGCCACGCCCCATAATCTGTAGCCATATCCCCGTGATCCATAGCCACGCCCCATGATCCATAGCCACACCCCATGATCTGTAGCCATGTCCCCATATTCCATAGCCACGCCCCATAATCCATAGCCACACCCATAATCTGTAGCCATGTACACGTGATCCATAGCCACGCCCCATGATCCATAGCCACGCCCCATGATCTGTAGCCATATCCCCGTGGTCCATAGCCACACCCCATAATCTGTTGCCATGCCACATAATCCATACCCATGCCCCATGATCTGTAGCCATGTACACGTGATCCATAGCCACGCCCCATGATCTGTAACCATGTCCCCGTGATCCATAGCCACACCCCATGATCTGTAGCCATGTCCCCATATTCCATAGCCACACCCCATAATCCATAGCCACGTCCCATAACCTGTAGCCACGCCCCATGATCCATAGCCACACCCCATGATCTGTAACCACGTCCCTGTGATCCATACCCACGCCCCATGATCTGTAGCCATGGCTCCGTGATCCATAGCCATGTACCTGAGAGGGATCGACTGGGAGTGATGATCACACTATATGCATCGCTAGCAATGCTAACAGTGATGCCATGCTAAGGTCAGCAGGAGTCTGTTACGGTGTAACCACACCTGTCTCTCCATTCCCAGAATGCACAGCAGGGATTCCGAACAGGGGTCAGGGCAGAAACCATCAATCACAGCGATGGATGTCGATAACAACCTCTGTGTGGTGGCCCTGAGCCTTGGTCAAATAAGCCAAATAAGCAGCCGTATGTCACCGGAATCGCTAACGAGCGGATCGATGTAGACATCCACAGGGATCCGTCCTCAGCTGGTGTGATATCCAGGTTTAGTTGGATGAAAATGGATTGGCTTTGTCTAAGTAGCGAGGCCATAGCTAATCTGGTGATTTACTCTAATGCAATGCTGGCCATAAACGACCCAGCAGATGAGACGCTATTCTGCAGGTTAACCAGGTGGTGGCTGCCAAAAGTGCCTGAGCAGTTGGAGAAGCTGCTCAAGGTGTTTGAGATAAACAGCAGAGATATGCAAGTTGGGCCAGATAATGAGGCCCAGAAGCATCAAGGAAGATGGTAGCATAGTGTGATTTACAGTGAGGAGGGGTTTGTATTTAGTTCAAAAAATCTCGGTAAGGCCTTCTTTAAGAGAGAGGAGAATGAGCTCAAATGTAGCACTGAGGACACCTGAAAGGGTCCAGGATTGAGCATGACCCTGACAGGACCAAGCCCACATGTGGGGAAATGGACCTTCTGCAAGAGGAGGCAAGCTGCCACATCGTCAAGCAAGAAATGGCTGAAGAGAATCAGAGACACTAAGAGAAAAGAGCAGTTTATGAACCTGCCTCAGGGAGACGGAGGCTCAGCAGGGGGCGCTGTCGCCTCATACCTCCTCAGCTGTAGGCTTCACTTTGTATGTCCTCTCTCTCCTCCTCCACTGTGCGTTTCACTTTGCATGTTCTCCTTCTCCTCCAGGGCTGTGCGTTTCACTTTACATGTTAAACAGTCCAACAGTTTATCTCAGTCACTGTCCCATGTTTCCGCCAATGTGTCCCATGACAGTTTGACATCCTGCCCAGGATGTACCCTGCCTTGTGCCCTCTGTCTCCAGGAACAGGACAGGTGCATGAATGATACATTTTTAACCCAATTGCAGCGAAAAAGTGAGACACAATGTCTGTTGCTAATGGGCTAAGTGTGTGTTTAGCACAACCATTCACAGGGACAGCAATAACACCACAAAAGCAAATCAGCGAATCAGCCACTGCTACTGTAAACGTTACGGTAAACAGGGGAGATTGTGTACTGCTTCCAGCTGAACACATCGCATGAAAATGAAATCCTGCTTTTCCCACATACACTTCTCCAAGCAATATCATATTTTCATGGTCCCTTTCCCTTCCAGGGGTGGAACGCAGCACCCAGCTGACAGCAAAAAATTCCAGAGCTTTCTTGAGGTTTTTTCTGCCACATAAAATCTCTAACAAAACATTTTATAAAACATCCCACAGACTTTAATGTGCCAGCTAGCTCTTGATTCTTGTAACAAAGTCCCAGAATGCTCTGATATGCATGTGTACAAAAGGTTTCAAACAACTAACAGGAAGTATCACCCAAGCATTCTTATAATTCGACAACTTAACCCTGACACATGCTGAAAGCTTTCTGACCTAGATTTAAAAATCGTGGGCAAACTGTTAGGAGATTTCAGGGAAAACTGTCTGCCAGTGGAATAAATGCAAAGGCCTTAGAGTGACCATTAGCACAGGTGGTGTATAGGCACTCAACACCCGGGCCTGGAACCTGTGACCTACAGGGCAAATCCATGCTGGTCACACTGCACTGGCTGCCTGCAGCTGCCACACAATTCCAGTCATATTATTCAGGCCAGGAGCATTTCCATATCAGACGGAAACCCACTGAGCTGCCAAGAAGCAAATGAATATTTAATCAGGATGGCAGCACCACAATTCCAGGGCCAGATCCATTCCTACAGGAGTGACAGCTCTGGGAAACAGCCAGCGTGCACTCCTGTCCTGCCTGGATGTCATGCAACCACCCTTTGTGTGGGCCTTGCAGAACCACAAAGTTTATGGGCCTTGCAGAACCATGAAGTTTGTGGGGCTCACAGAACCATGCGGTACGTGGGCCTTGAAGAACTATGGGCTTTGCAGAACCATGGTGTATGTGGCTCTCAAAGAACCATGAAGTATGTGGACCTCGCAGAACCAAGAAGTAGGTTGGCCCCATAAAACCATTGGACCAAGATAGCAACATTAGCATTTTATGAACACTTCTCACATGAACACTATGAACAGATCATCCACCCGTTTGCTGAGAAGTTCTGTTATATTTTGCGAGGTTACTGTAGGTAAACATACTGTATCAATCTAAAGAAGTTTTAGAAAAAGCGCTGGAAAACGCATCAGTATAAATAGAATCCCATTTGTACATTGACAAGTGTGCCGATATCTCCGAATGTCTGGCCACAATTCTCTAGCCAAGGCATTAACAACCACAGACAGAAATGTTTTTTAAACATCAAGGTAGTTTAGTAGTATTGTACTCGTGTTGTATAATGCATCTGTTTCTCTGGGGTGACACGATTAAAATGTCGACACTGTTAATCTTCTGTCTGCAGCCACACCACCGCAAACTGATAATGCGGCGACCGCGCCAGGCCTTTTCCCATCATTCCTGTGGGATGCATGTTCCGTGTTATCGCCCGCTGCCGTCATGGCGACGGGAAATGCGCCCCCCCCCTCTGATCCCCGTATGTGTGGTCATGCTCCTTCCGTGCACTGCTCGACGTCAGATCCAGGGGGACAGAGCACCGAGGCCGAGATAACAAATGGGAGGGAGGCGCGGAGCCAGGGTAAGATGGAGGTGAGAAAGCCAGGCTGAGGCTGCAGAAAGAGGCTACATATCCAGGGCAGAGACGAGGAGAAGGTGAAGCCAGCCCTGCCCCCACACACAGGGTGCACAGCGCGCTAGGGGTCCGACTACGGCGGACCGTGGACGAGAACGCACATGATGCTAGCACCTCCTGGACCACCCTGGCCTCCTATCCTTCGCCCCTTCCTCTTCTCTCTCTCTCTCTCTCTCGTCCTCCTGCGTTTTAGCCGCTAAGTCGCTTCAATAGCATGACGACGAAAACATTTACGCTGGTGATGCAGATAAATATATGAAACAGATGGAGCGATCAAAGTGCAGATCGTCATTTGTGAATGACAAATCACAGCAATAAGCCCGTAGATGAAGCACAATGAAAATGAAGGGTAGAGGAAGAAGCCTGTGAGGCGCAGACACCCCCCCCCCCCAACACACACACACACCTCCCTGCTGTGTCTGGGCTCTCTTTCCTCGGGGTGGGTGGCAGTTTATTGTTTATGTGTTATTTTGAGAAATCAAACCTAATATACGTCTGAATGACTCTGGCATATGAGCAGTAATTCTCCAGTGCTCATGTCACTTTGGAGCTCTGTGGTGCTAAAGGAGGGCACTGTGGAACCCGGCCACTATTTGGCCTCTTGGAGCAGCTCACATCCTCATTACCAACTGTGATGATCAGGTCATAAATTCCTTCTATAGATGGGTCTACGGTGAGGAGCACGACTGAGCATAACTCTGACGTTAAAAGTTTCTCCTTGGGACTTCAACCTGAGGGAGTATCGTAAGGTTCTGAGAGTTTTACGTCCAGGCAGGCTTCTGATGCTAGTTGGAGACCTTCCCATGACTCCAGTCAAAGCAAAAGTGAAAGCAGCACATTTTTATAATGTTCGTAACAGCCTAATACACAAGGTTACAGAAAAAACTGACAAAGACACAGACTGAGACACAGGTATGGACTGACACAGAGCAGGGCACACCAGGACAGATGGAGACACTGAGTTACAGACTGAGACACAGGTATGGACTGGCACAGAGCAGGGCACACCAGGACAGATGGAGACACTGA
>JABFDZ020000045.1:1264492-1275841 GCA_019775955.2 Pollimyrus isidori | reverse complement strand
GCACAAGCTGACATCTGCAGGAGTATCTAACACTGCACCATACTCACGTGCACAAGCTGACATCTGCAGGAGTATCTGACACTGAACCAAATTCACGGGCTGATGTCCGCAGGAGTATCTGAGACTACACTGCCCTCCCATACACAGCCTGACGTTGGCTTGCCCCCATGATGCATCTGTGCAGATGTGTTAACACACAAGTGAGTGTGAGACAGACTGAACAGCAAGTAGAGTTGCCACGTAGTTCAGCCCCAACCAGCACACCCACCCAGCTGCCAGGAAGGCAGGCCACTGGAGACTCAGAGGTCTTCCGATGCTCATCCTGAGGTTTGCAGAGCCATTATGACTCAACTTTGTTTTCAACTTTATGAGTAATTGTTGATGTTTGCAGCACCAAACTGATGTCCATAGGAACCACCCTCCCACATACTGGGTAATTAACGTTGTATTATTATGCTTATGCTGCTATGCCACTGATCAAACACATGGTCCAGTGGGCTTCAATGAGACCATGTCAGGACTATTATGCCCTGCTTCATAAAGACAAGTACCATTTCACGGCACATCCAAGCAGATCCACATGCAGAGAGCAGGCTGCAGACATGGTGTGCAAGCAACAGTGAAGAGCTCCTGGAGACCCAGTGTCCCAGCAATGGGTGACATGGTCCTACAGGAAGTGAACCCCGACGGCATTTCATTCGGCTTTGCAAGGACAGTAAACAGTGTCCAAACAACCGCTCACTTCATTTCAAGGAGACCGTGTCCAAGCAACTCCGGCTTCTGCTTCAAGGAGCTGGCCTGCATCTGCAGACAGTCATCTGGTATTCGGGGCTCATTCCCGCTCGGGAATGTATCAAGCTACTCGTTCATTTTGATGGGCTCTCGTTATCTCGAGTTCTAATTACATCAGCCATGCAGCCGTGATCCTGGTCAGATAAATTCCCAGCAATAAGTTCATTGGCCCTGTATGATACAATGGAGTACATAGCGAAATCCCAGTCAGCCACAGCCAGCAGGGACTCAGACCCTCACTGCTTCTCAGAAAACCTCCTTCATCCCGCTATCCATGCCTAATAACAGCTTCTCCAGTAAATAACAGGGGTGTATTTACACACTTCCTCTGTACAACTTGTGTGTGTTTTGGCCCAGGGGCAGAGATAGAGCAGGAAGCAGTATTTTTGGAGCACAGAAACCTGCCTGAGCATTGATGAAATGTTACTTGGGAAGTATAATTAGATAAAAAAGCTTAAAAGGGCTCTATTGGGGTGGGGGGGGTGTACTTAGAGGACTGGTGAGCCATCATGGGGTTAGGTGGTGGGATCAGGTGACTCTGACACAGGCTTTCTCTTGCATGCTTCTAATGAAGGCAGCTCCGTGCGTTATCGACCCCATCTTACCAGTGCCTGTAGAAGCTGTCGTCGAAGGCAGAACCTCCAAGGAGGATCTATGTGGCCCAGGAGACTCAAATCGCTGAGTCAGACAGGTTACATCGCAAAATGCCGCTGGGTCTGCTCTGCAAAAGCAGTAGAACCCTCTGGGCAGAACCATTTCTGGGAAGAGAGTCATTGGCGGGTGGCATATGTATCCAAGCCATCCCTGCTATCATTTTAATGAATGGGGTGACATTCGAGCCAAACTGACAGCCCAGCCAGGGAGACACCGCCCTGCCCCACTCAGCTCTTCCCTGGCAAGACAGCGTATCTGTGCTTTTTCAAAATGGACTGGTGGCACCAAACTTTGATCTTGCTCTTTAAAATCCATCATATCAACATGAGCAGAAAGCAGAGGGCACCAGGCTCAGTCTCAGACAGATAACTTGTCATGAATCCCAAAATATGTATGTCAAATGACTTGCTATACTAATAGAAGCACACACAGTCTGCAGCCTCTGTTAACACACTAATGATGTTACCTGAGTTGTCCTGGTAGAGAACAAAAACATCTGCCAAGTTTGAGAAACACTGAGAACATGCTATAAACATGCAGGTAATTTTCAAAAACACCTATAACACATCAGAATCTGTCTGTACATTACCAGAAGTGTCCGATCTTACCAGAAACACGCTGAACAATTCAGAACAAATCAGTATTTTCAGAAGTCGCTGGCATCTCAGAAATAAGCCCATCCTTTTGCGATGAAGATGGTGGACTGGATGAGTGTTTGCCTTTGACTGTGTGCTTTTCGTCTTCGTGCGCGCGTGTGTTTGTGTATGCTTGTGACCCAGCTTTGTAAGCGCTGATTAGCAGAAAGAGCTTCCCGATCCCCAGCTCCGACCCAGAACGCGCAGCAATCTGAACGGGATCGAATGTTTGCTGTCGGTTTGACTGACTGCCAGAGGGACTCTAATCACCACAAGCCTCTTTTCACAGATCAGATTTATTAGGCTGGGAACAAACCCGGTGAGAAGCAGACAGGGGGTTGTTTGGCAAAAAAAAACAAAAAAAAAAACGTAAAAGCTGTTCCTTCTACTTGGGTGAGAACTGGGGATCTCTACATGGGGGTGGGGTGCCTGCTTTTATCAAAATATTCCACAATGTACTGTATAAGACTTACATCTCCCTGGATTCTGAATACACTGATACTGTAGAGCATGCGAGTATTACTTGAGTACTGCTATACTCCTGTGTCTAACACTGCTATTTTTGCCTGGACACTTCCCCTCTGGCTTGTTATTTGTCATTGGAGGCTCCGGTGATATCCCATCATGCACCAACAGCAGTGTGCTGGGAGGCAGGCAGCCTTGTGCCGTGCATGCTGCAGATGGCATGCTGTAAGCTTACACAGGTGCGTTCCTGCTCGCTGCTGCAGTCACAAAGCAGATCAAACGTCTGTTGCTTGGAAGTTAAACAGCCAAGCAGACGGCCCTGGATCACCGCGTCTGTCCCTCTTGGATGCATGAACGGGGGTTTTTCTTTTGCTTTTCATCTTATCTGGCTTTTTCCACAACCACTGTTAATACTGTGTAACATTTGTTTTCCTCGCTGCCTCGGTCTGGTCTTGATCCTCATGGTTTTGAATCAACGTATAGTCGACTCACAGCTCTGCCTCAACTGCCGGTTGACTCAGTTTTTCCTCGATGGAGAGTTGGCACAGCTATTCCTTCACTGACACCTGATACAACTCTGCCTTGCCAGACAACCAACTCACAGCTCTGCCTTGACTCACAGCTAACTCACAGCTAACTCACAGCTAACTCACAGCTTTGGCTCTACTCACTGGTCTGTCTCGACTTACAGCCAACCCGCAACTCTGCCTCGTGTCAAGGGTTCTGGGGCAACCACCTTGGGAGGGGTGGCGCATAAAAGCTAACAAGATTTAATTGGCTTTGTCCCAGAAGGTTGGGGGGTCAACCAAAGACAGCCCCAGCATTAATGGGAGCACTCAGAAGACCTAATAATTGAAGCACCACTTGGACATCATGCTGGAAATCAAATAGTAGACAGCCTCGAGAAAGAGGAAAGTTTGGGAGGCTCATTGTTGGTCTATGACCGGAGAAGGGGACATGTCGCATCAAGTGTCTGCAGCCCCCAGCCACAGAGAAAAATTAAACCCAGGCCAGCATGTCTGGGACCAAGGGGAATCAAAGCTTTTGCTTGAATATCCATCAGCTGGCCCTCCATTATGGCACAGGCCCCCTACTGCACTAAGGGCCACTGATTTACATGCCTGTCAGACTCACCCATCAGCCCAGCACAACCTTTACACATGGCCTGGCTCATTTTCACAGCAGCACTGTGTGACAGACACCTATACTTACAGCAATACTGGGAGATGGCGGTCTATACCGTCGCAGGTTTATACTCACAGCAGTACTGTGTGACCAAAATCTTTAGCACACCAGGTCTATATGACTGCAGCACTTTATGATGGAGGTCTGTACTATGGCAGATCTATATTCAAAGCAACACTGTGTGATGGAGATCTCTACCGTGGCAGGTCTATTTTCACAACAGCACTGTGTGATGGAGGTCTGTTTTGCAGCAGGACTATACTACCAGCAGCACTGTGAAAGAGAGGTCTGTACAAAAACATGTATATACTCACTGCAGCACTGTGTGATGGAGATCTTTAGCATGGCAGGTCTATACTCACAACAATACTGTGTGACCGAGATATGTACCAAGGCAGGTCTACACTCGCAGCAGTGCTGAGTGATGGAGGTCAGTATCGTGGCAAGTCTATACTTAAAGCAGTGCTGAGGGCTAGAAATTGTATACTTACAGAATGCCAGAGATCTGTACTGCAGCAAGTCTATACTCTTGCTGCATCATTGGACTGTATTGCAAGTTGAACCTGGTATTAGATCAACAGTATAGAAGCAAGTATAAAACCCACTAAATATTGATTTTTATTTCAGTGAAGTCCAGGAAAAATTCGTTGCACCCTGATTTTTCTTTGTTCTTCACAGAAAATGTAGATACAGAGCTCACAGCCACACCAGTGACAGCAAGGCCTCCATGGGCTCACCCTGCCATCCAGCACTGCCATCCTAGAACACATTGCCTCTCAAGCTAAGTGTGACAGCAGTAGACAGAGTACCCAGGGCCCAGAGTGAGCCAGCAGAGGTCCACCATAGCCTAAGAGGAGCACAAGGCCCAACTGCCTGCCTACCTGACCAACTGCCTGCCTGCCCACCTGCTGGCCTGCCCACATGCCTTTCTGATGAACTGCTTGCCTACCCATTTGCCTTCCTGCCTGCCTGCCAGCCCACCTATTTGCCTACCTACCTGCCTGCCAGCACCTGTCTGCCTGCCCGGGGCCAGCCCGCCTGCCTGCCCGAGGCCTGCCATGCCGAGGCCCTGCCTGCCTGCCCAGCACCTGCCTCCCTACCTATGTCTGCCTGCCTGTCCAGGGCCAGCCTGCCTGCCTGCCTAGGGCCTGCCTGCACAGTGTCTGCCTGCTTCCCTGCTTGCCCGCTGGATCAGGTGACAGCCCAAGCAACACTGACTCTCTGAAGCTCAGGCTGACCGCCTCTGCCAGCTTCACTCAAGGTCAAAGATTTCATTTCCTTCTGCTATTTAGACCTCATTTATTATTTATGGCTGGTTTTAGTTTATTCCTCAGAGTCGATAGTGGCAAGCAGATAAATAAACAATAGTGATGATTAAATTCATAAGTTTCCAAAAATACAGGTATAGAAATGAATGCACATATGACTATATAATCGCTAAACACATTTATGGCGTTACTGAGGTGGAACAAATACTATCAGTGGGAGAGAGCTGATCCTAGAGGGCTACATAGATGGAATATAATTAACATTTCAGAGGAGACCTAAGTGGAGTTGTGATATTATTAGACAACTAGAGGAGGTCTAGGCGGAGTAATGATGGTGTTAGCATACAGGAGGAGATAGAGGTGGAGTAATGATAAGATTAGCATACAAGAGGAGCTTCTGGGGGAGTAATGATAGGATTAGGATACATTGGTAGATGTAGGTGGACCACGGATAACATTAACATAAAGGAGGAGATGTAGGTATAATAATGATGGCTTAGGTAAATAGGGGAGGACATGAGAGGAGATGTGGTGGAGAAATGATACTGATAACACAAGAGGGAAATTTAGGGGGAGTACTGATACTGATAGCACATGAGAGGAGATGTGGGGGAAGTAATGATACTCATAGCACATGGGAGGAGATGTGGGAGGAGTAATGATACTGATAGCACATAGGAGGAGATGTAGGAGGAGTAATGATACTGATAACACATGAGAGGAGATGTGAGGGAGTACTGATACTGACAGCACATGGAGGGAGATGTAGGGGGAGCAAGAGTAATGATACTGATATCACATTAGATGAGATGTGGGGGAGTACTGATACTGATAGCACATGAGAGGAGATGTGGGGGAAGTAATGATACTCATAGCACATGGGAGGAGATGTGGGGGAGTACTGATACTGATATCACATGAGAGGAGATGTAGGAGGAGTAATGATACTGATAGCACATAGGAGGAGATGTAGGAGGAGTAATGATACTGATAGCACATAGGAGGAGATGTAGGGGGAGTAATGATACTGATAACACATGAGAGGAGATGTGAGGGAGTACTGATACTGATAGCACATTGAGGGAGATGTAGGGGGAGCAAGAGTAATGATACTGATAGCACATTAGATGAGATGTGGGGGAGTACTGATACTGATAGCACATTAGAAGAGATGTGGGGGAGTAACGATACTGAGAGTACATGAAAGGAGATGTGGGGAGTACTGATACTGATAGCACATTGAGGGAGATGTAGGGGGAGCAAGAGTAATGATACTGATAGCACATTAGATGAGATGTGGGGGAGTACTGATACTGATAGCACATTAGAGGAGATGTGGGGGAGTAACGATACTGAGAGTACATGAAAGGAGATGTGGGGAGTACTGATACTGATAGCACATTGGAGGAGATGTAGGGGGAGCAAGAGTAATGATACTGATAGCACATTGGAGGAGATGTAGGGGGAGCAAGAGTAATGATACTGATAGCACATTAGAGGAGATGTGGGGGAGTACTGATACTGATAGCACAGGAAAAGAGATGCAGGGGGAGTACTGATAGCGCACGGCTGGAGATGTGGGGGAGTACTGGTATCTCCTACCTCTTTCTGACACAGAAAATATCTCCAGTAGCATTGAGCTCCCTTTCCCTGAACTGTAGGCGTCTACATCCTGAGCAGCCTTCTGCATTAGATATTTATAATGTTATTTGTTATTTTGTGCTGAAACCGGATTTCATCATTTTGAAGGCAGCATGAATGTTATGCTCCTAAACTCTGCCATACCCACCCCCAAACTGCACAGGAATCCAGCACCAACAATGCTATGCCTTTCTGACCAGATCAGGACCAGTCTAAATAAGTCTGACACCAGCTCAAGCTGGAAAGCAGTCCCTCACTGTTGTTCACCTACTACTGCCAGGTCGCCTTCCTCCAGTCCTCTGAGTATAATAATATCACTGGAAAATGCAGATATCTTGGCACCCAAGCACTGGGCCACGTAAGAGTCATTCAGAGTGGAAGAAACCCAAAGTGCCCTTGAAATTTATGTGGTGGACTTGATGGCGAATGGCTGCAGTGGTGGCGGGCAGTGGCAAAGCAGCTGCCACGTTAAGGACGGGGGAAGCCCATCCCCACCTGATTTCCACAGCCCAGCAGTGAGGCCCTGAGTGTCCACAGGCCAGGCATTGCCTGCTCCTCAATCAGCCGGCGGACTGCTGATGAAAAGACTCTTAATGATCTGATTAACCCGGCGGCTCTGAGGATCAATCGCGGGCAGCTTTACCCACCGTCATTAAAACTCCAATCTACACCCAGATGTGATTATCCATGGACTCATGCATAGAAATCCGCCCGAGTTTCTCCTCCCCCACGTCATGCTCAGGCTTGGTGTCTGATACCCGTCCAACATCTGCTCACGAGCTGGCTCACGTGTACGGCTAAATCGTCCTGGTTTATATGCGCTGACATTAAAAAAGTGTGACTCAAGGTCACACTCATTTCTCAAGGTCACACAGCTTTGGCCCTGCTGGGATTCCCTTTCATGTCTTTTGTCCCACAAGCTGCAGAAGCATGAATCAGTCCTTAACTCCATCGGTGCCTGTCGTGCTGTGAGGTGCCATAATTCCCCCAACTGCTAAGAGGACAGAAGGTTGCGGGGCAAAGCTGGCCTACACTGGGAAGCTTATGGCCGCCCCAGTGAGCACTTGTGCCCAGTGCCTCATGGGAGCTGCTTATTACATCAGCGACAGCTTTGCCTTGGGCAATGGAGGAAAGCTGCAGGTGCGTATTGCCCGATGCCCCCTTGAGTACATCTTTATTACCGTGGGCGTGAATGATTTATGAACACAGCCTTTGTCGACTTCTCCCAGGGTCCTCCACAAAGGTAGCTGAACCGCCCCCTCACCCACTGTCTCTCCAGAATCGGCCTAACAGCTCAGATTGGCCTGTAGGTGGCATATTAGCTAATGCCAGTCCCACGTAACAAGGTACACAGTTCAAATTGGTAGAGTGAAACTTGCAGCTGGATCAATGGATAAAATTGATAAGATACATTACATAATGACATTTGGGGAGTAGTTACATTTTGGTAGTCTCAGTCCATTGTGGAGTATTTTCATTTTGGCAGTCTCAGTCCAATGTGCAGCTCAGCCCTTATCCCTGTCCCCCCTTTTTCATATTTCCTGCAACCCAGCAACCCATTCTGAAGTCCTAGTAGCAGCTCCGGGCACCAAGGCCCACACCAGTTGCCTGGTTCCACTTTGTGGACCGTCATAGCACACCATCCACCTTCACCTGCCAGCCCAGTCCGGCTCAGTCCGGCCCAGTCCGGCCCAATCTGGCCTAGTCCAGTCCAGTCCGTCCCCAAGGTGGCCCCATTATTGTGGGCTCCTTCTCATGACCTTCCTTGGTGGTCTCTATTGGAGAACACGCAATGATGTCTGACTTTGAAGAGTGCCAGTCTATGAAGGCTGAGAGAGCCTGTCTGCAGAGAAACACTAAAGAGAGAGTCATCAGCCAGGGACTTTTGTTCTTCAATAGTCCCCTCTCCCATGTTACACAGCCTTCAGACTGACGACTGCCAGTTGCTACATTCATAAGCCAACGGCCGTAAGATGCCCTCTGTAATGGATTGGTGTGAATGGGCTCAGTTTTCAAGAAGGGGGTGCTTCTGTCACTCAGGAAAAATGCAGCTCAAACCCCCCCCTCCAGCCAGCCGCGAAGCCATTCCCCCCCAAACAGATAAATCTCCCGCACCCATTAGCCAGCTCAGAGAATCCCACTCTTGGAATAATCTGGCCCCATTACAAGATACAATGCAACAATAAAACATCCTTTTACCAGAGTGGCAGAGATCTCTAGCCCTGGGCTATACGGCCGGAGCTGGATGGATGAAGATGGAGGCAGAACGTTTTCAGAGTGTTAATCTAATGCAGTCCTAGCTGCGCACAAACATGCCCTAGCAACTCATCTGCTACCTTTGGACTGGACTAAGTCTGCATTTGGCACATTGCAGTATCGCCCCCAGAGCCCTACGTCAACCCCAACATCAAGGCAAACCCTAACCCTCACCATCTTGCCCGGACAATTCACAGGCCTGACTTTAGGAGACACTGTACCTAGTGGTGGTACCACCACTCAACTCCACTTCCGGCGCCCCCTGTAGGCCACAATCAGTCACACACTTTAGAGGCAAAGTGAATTTTTAAGTGTGGCCCCAGAAACAACAATCACCCCCAATGTCATGATAAAAAAATAACAATGTCATCTACACATTGTCAAATGAGCCTGGTAGAGACATGATTCACACTGACCTGCAGAAAGCATTCTCCTCATTGACTAATTAGCTTATGTCCTAGATTCCAATTGGTTAATTTATCTGAAGACTAATCCGCATGCCCTAGAATTCTCTCTTGAATGAACCGCTGGTATCTTTCTTTACTGAGGCTCTCCCACAATGCACTTCTGACCTCCATTTGTAGTTAACAGCCCAAACGAGGCACTTTATCGAAGCAGGTTTGTGGATGTTGCACAAGAGCCTTTTTTACTGGAAAAACAAGCACAGAAGGGCCAGCTCACCATTTACCAGGAGGACGCATGAAGGGCACAGCTTGGGACAAGCTTCTCAGTGATAGAAATGAAAGGTTGCAATGCATGCTGGGTCAGAGGACAAGGACGAGCCCGTCAGGCGGAGGAAAGATAATATGGCCAGCCAATGGCATGCAGCAGAGCGTGAACGAAAGGGCTCTGACAGTCTGTTAATGGGGCTCCTTTTCGACGATGGGTTAAGGGGCAATTCTCTGATTATTGTTTCCATTTAATGAGACAGAATGTAGTGCGTTTGTTTGCGCTGATGCTGCCTCTCGGGCTGGCAGACTGACCTGCCGGCTGATGGATACCAGGTGAAGTCCCAGCCAGTGGAATCGCACACTTAGTCTCGACCTGTCAGTCAATGCGGCTTTCTGTGCAAGTGAAACGTTTCTGTTGCATGTGTGAGATGTGTGTGCGTGGGCACTTTGCTATATCATGCATACAGCCTCACCACTTTACTATATCATACATACAGCCTTACCACTTTGCTATATCATGCATACATCAGTTCGTATACGTCCCCCGTAAATGATGTTGGGCAGGCTTATACCTACACACGCGTGACACCACCCACCACATACCATGCCATCCCATATGCATGTCTCCCTGCATGTCTTGCACCCACAAATGCATGACACCACCCACATACCATACTCTACACTCTACAGCAGTCAGTACTCTTCTCCTCAAAGGGGCATGTGTAGTCCAGGGCAGATTTCAGTGGGAATCATCCTCATTGCTGTTAATGTGAATCATTCCTGGCCTTCTGCTCCTCTCTCTCCTCCTGTCCAGCTCACACTAAACCCCCCAAATGAATTTCTCCAGCCAAAGCACAGAGCCAAAGACAAGGTCTCACTCAGTTTCTCACTCTGCTACATTCAAACTCACTTCCATCCCACTTCACAGATGTATGTGAATGGGATATTGATACTCATGGATGGAGTACGGAGAGTCTGAAGGCTGCAGATTGCATGCTATGTTGTTCAGAGCATGGAGACTATTCCTTAGTGATATCTACCGCCAGGAAACTGTCTTCTGAGACTCACCTCAGCACCACAGTAGGTGGACATGATTCTACTGAAACAGCTATGCTAGAATGGTAGTCTTTAATATGAATTCAAAAGACGGCTTCTTCATACATAAACAAATATTGATTCAGAGCCAAAGAGAGTGGACATCTCCTTCCTAGACAGTGGTTTGAGTATGGATGCAGTCCTGAGGGCAGTGGACAACTCCTCTATAAACTAATATAGTGAGATTCGTAAGGATTCAGTTCCTCCACAGACAGGACAGAGAGATGAGTATGGATTCAGCACTGATGACAGTGGACAACTCCTCCACAGAGAGAGACAGGGAGATGAGTATGGATTCAGCACTGAGGACAGTGGACAGATTCTCCACTGACAGACAAATGGAGATGAGTATGGATTCAGCACTGAGGACAGTGGACAGCTCCCCCACAGACAGAGACAGAGAGATGAATATGGATTAAGCACTGAGGACAGTGGGCAGCTCCTCCACAGACAGACACAGGGAGATGAGTATGGATTCAGCACCAAGGACAGTGGACAGATTCTCCACTGACAAATACATGGAGATGAGTATGAATTCAGCACTGAGGAGAGTGGACAGCTCCTCCACAGACAGACACAGGCAGATGAGTATGGATTCAGCACCAAGGATAGTGGACAGATTCTCCACAGACAAACACATAGAGATGAGTATGGATTCAGCACTGAGGACAGTGGACAACTCCTCCA
>JABFDZ020000045.1:1253254-1264392 GCA_019775955.2 Pollimyrus isidori | reverse complement strand
GTAGATAGATTCTCCACAGACAGACACAGAGGCATGAGTATGGATTCAGCACCAAGGACAGTGGACAGATTCTCCACAGACAGATACATGGAGATGAATATGGATTCAGCACCAAGGACAGTAGATAGATTCTCCACAGACAGACACAGAGAGATGAGTATGGATTCAGCACCAAAGACCGTGTATGGCTCCTCCACAGACAAAGACATAGAGATGAGTATGGATTCAGCACTGAGGACAGTGGACGGCTCCCATTACGAACTGAAATGCTGACATATAAGCTGTGCTGAAAATGATGGACTTAACATTTCAATTTGTCAAACTGTGGTATTTTGGCAACATTTGTCTAGCTACACAGGAACAGAATGTGCTGAACTGCAGAGGGAAGCTATTTGGTGGCATAACAAATTATCATAAAAACAGCGTAAAATACAATAATAAGCCGAGCTGGTTGGTAACATTCACTCATTCGATAAACATATTAATGTATAATGACATGATCTCGGTACTGCGCTGGATTCCACCACGCCAGGTCTCACCTTCACACTCTAGTGTTTCAGCATCATTGCGGCTAGCAGCATTTCTGTCTCAGCTGTGACGTTTGACACGTCAGTTTGGCATGAGCACTGCTCAGCCCAGCCCATCCACGGGAGCCCCGGCGGCCCTGAGAGCCGGCAGTGGGGGGGAGCGAGTGAGGCATGCTCGGAAAGGCTCATTCTGAGCGCCATGTGGGACATGGTCGTGTCTAGTGTAGCTGGGAGCATGAACATGAATGGACGGCATCTTCAGTAAATATCCAGCGAGGGGAGTCTGTGCAAAATGTACTTCCTGGATGAGTCTCTGGTGGGTAAATTAAGAATAAAAAATTTGGACTCCTCTCCGTGTTTCGTCTCCTTTCTTGTCACCATGGAGATTGGCTTCATGTAAAATAAAGGCCCCTCTCACCGGCTTGACTCGCTCTACACGGCGAGAGCACGCAGCTCCCAGGCGGGGGGGTGGCCGAGCATAAAGAAGAGCTTCTGCAGCCTGGACTGGGGGCTGTTACTCTTTCCTGTTTTGAAGTTTTACGGCTCACTCAGAGACCTGTCTGCACATTAACAAACAGAAACAAGAACATTCCGCACCCGCCCCACCCTCCCCCCAAAGGGGCTTCTTTACATACATACACCACTGGGGCATAGCCACTCATCGACATTCACACACTCTCACCCCCACCACACGCCCCCACAGGTCTGGGAGTTCATCCTTATGGACAGCCAACCCCCCCCACTCCTCACTTCAATCACTACTTCTCTCTGACTCGCCTCTGCAGCCACTTAAGGCAGTCGATGCGCCATAAGGATGTGCGTCTGGCAGCAGAAGCGTTTACGGGGCCTGGATTGGCAGGGGGAACCTGGAGAGGCACCAGGTGGGAGGGGTTATGCACCACGTGGACCCAGTGGAAGTCATTTTGTCCAGGGAATTTTACCCGACAGGTGAGTGGCTGGCCCAGCGTCTCACTACACTCGTCCCTTTAAGTAACTGCGCATGTGTTTCAGTTTATATTTCACTGTTATTTAAGGCACACAGATTTAGGAAGCGGATCTCAGGATGGACTCCTCACAGGAAGGGAGACGGCGGTGGGAGGCTGCAGCCAGAGCAGAACAGAGAGGTACACCACCCTGTAGACGGAGAGACAAGCTCCTCCTCACAGTGACACGAGTCCATGGCTGACACGCTCTATGGCAGTTCTACACCCTAACTCCAACAGCCCCACCCCTGCTGGATCACTCGTCAGAGATGGGAAATGAGAGCCGGGAGCTGGAGGGAAAAGCCAACTTCCTTGACGACTTTAATAAGCTGGAGGGGCATAATGAGAGAGCAGACTCTGCTGTCAGCTGTTAATTAGACGCAGGATCTCCAGTGGTGGAGCAGAAGCAGGACCTGCCATGTGAAGACCTGCATGGCCATGCCTGCCTGCAGGAATGTGGCTAACCAGCGGTGTGGTTCTAGCAAGGGTTAAAGCTGAGCAACGAGCAGGAAGAGGACTGGAGATCATGGAACATGGGAGCGGGTGTCAGGGGTTGATACAAGACCTGCAGTCATGGTTCACGTTCCTGGGTTTCCAGAAAAGGATTTTGGTTAGAAACAGCCATCATCCCTTGGATAACGAGATTGTATTGGAGGGGCACATGAACCGAAGGATCTTATATACCCAGCTTCTCCACAAGCTTCATGTGTAATTAAGGAGAGCAGACGCTGAAAGCAGCAGGTGTCTGGAGAGACAGGCCTCAGCTGTGGCCAAGTACCTGTGCATGAGGGGCTCCTGCGAGCCGGCGGCGACCACGACAGCGCCACACATGCAAGAGAGGCCGCCGTGTTCTCAGGAAAGCCACGTAACCCATTTACCGTCGGGGGCGGCGCAATCATAGAGTGACAGCCAAGCCAGCTGGGGTTCAGGCCGTTTGTGGAACTGACACTAGAACCCCATTTAGGAGTCACATCCTGGATTCAACACTCGATATATTTAATACTAATACTCTGAATTTCGTTCTAACGCTCTGGACTCAACAGTTAAATTCTAAATTATCTATCCTCACACTTATTAAATGGTCTGATTCAATCTTTTTAGAACTTTCATCTATCACAAACAAACAAACAAAAAAAAAACTACTTCAAAGCAGAAAAACAGAGCAGATGACTGCAGGTTTCTAATTTTCTGTGTAGGTGGATGAAAAATAGGAAAGAGTATATCTGGGTCTCTGTCTTCCATCTCTCCTCCCTGAGCCTTTATACAAGGCAAGTGCAAAGAATAGGCAATTCAGTCCAATTTCCATCACCATTTGCTTAAAGTCTAGACTGCATCTATCAATGTGTCAACTCTGATTTTTGTCAAGCACTCAAATTCCCACAAATAAATCTATAAAACCTAGTCTTAATGAGGAAAAAGGTACTTCATAATTTGCGTTTAAATCTGAGTGTAATAGAATTATGTATCTACGGTTTGTAGAATTTCAAGCAAAACCAGTCCAGTGATTTACTTCATTAATCCTCTCAATTAGGCGCCACTCATATGCATCATAACATTTGCATTTTCTGTTTTTATGACATCCATACACATTTAGGGTGACACGCTGCCTTGTTTTTATGAGTACCAAGCATGAACAGTAGACTGCAGAACCAGTCTAAGCTGAAATATAATAATACTCTAATACTCCAATATACTGTAATATATTCTGTCTGTAGCTACTACATCTGTGGCCCTTTCTTCACCCTTTACCCTGTGCAGACACCAACAAAGTAAAAATCCGCTGTGATTAGTTATTCAGCTGATCTGTCTCTATGGAAACTTCCACATACAGGTATTGTTTTCATGGGAACGAGAAGGTCTTCCTTAGATTGTCTAAGACTTTCATAAGACCAATTTAGAAGCTCGATCTCCATACTAATGTCACTGTCTGCACTCTGCGCGCATGGTTAACAGAGAACTCTGGCCGCCAAAGATGTCAGCCCCAGCAACAATGCATCCATCACAAACACACTCATCACAGAACGATGGAGATGACCGTTAGCTGGCTTTGTTCATTTATGACTGACACAGGCTCACAGACAGCACAGACAGACTGAAACAGCATAACAGACACAGGACAAACTGATAGAGCCCAACAGACACAGCACAGATTGACACAGCCTGACAGACACAGCAGACTGACAAAGCCAGACAAACACAGTACAGACAAACAGACACAGCCTGACAGAAACAGCACAGATAGACACAGCCTGACTGGCACACTATAGATTGACACAGTCTGACAGACACAGCAGACTGACAAAGCCTGACAAACACAACACAGACAAACAGACACAGCCTGACAGAGACAGCACAGACAGGCACAGCCTGACAAAGCACAGACTGACACAGCCTGACAGACACAGCAGATGGACAAAGCACACTCCCCTCTGCCCTCACTCTCACTATTAATATGCTTTAAGTGACTCATATACCATATATCAGGAATTATGTACAAAGACATAATTTTACAAATATGCTTCATTATATCAAAATACATTTTAACGAAGTATCAGGTGAAATAATGAAACTGTCGTTGCGAGAACCGAACATGTCGTAACATTTACCTTTTAAATGGCAGAATTAATCAACACACGAGGAGACTGTAAAAATGTCAGGTGCATCTGAAGCATTAAATTGGAGCTGGAACTGTGTGTTGGGGGGGGGGGGGCGCTTTGCTATTTTATGAATGATACGCTTTGTCTTGTGCACCTTTAGCCTTCCTATAGGTTTGCACGTGTATTCATCACACCTGACAGGTAGGTGGCATCGTCTGGAGTGAGTGGGACACCTCGCTGTGGCGGGCACCCAGTCTCCCGCTCGGCTCGTTTTTGGAGCTTCCCAGCAGACAGTTTGCCCTCAGCCGCCCCTATTGATGAGGCCCTAGTAGGTCCTTGAACCTCAGGACAGTCTATGTGCAGTCTAAGTAAATGGGCAAAAACTGGCTATGTGCAGGCGAGGTGCATGGGCGGGCAGGCGGGATGAGAGTGGGTGGGGGGGGGGGGGACATGGTAGTGGAGAGCAGGCGGCAGTCACTCACCTGCCAGCATCAGGAAGAGGAAGCAACATCCGTGCAGGCCATATCCCAGGAAGGCGCAAGATGGCGGGAGAGGGAAGAGAAACGGAGTCAAACCCCAGACAATGAATAATTCATACTGCTTTATATAAGGCAGACGAAAGGCACAGTCTACAGCGCACAGAGTGTGAGTCTGTGCCACCGGGGACGACGCTGCAGTCGGCACATGGCGGCCTCGCATCAGGATGGCGTCCGCAGAGAGCAGCACGCCGCCGCAGCTCCACACAGCTGAGATGTAACGGATCAGTCACAGGACGGACAATCGATCCACACTCCGCACCCCTGCACTCCATCAGCTGTTCAGTCACGGGTCTCCCTTCCTCCTTCTTCATTCTTTATATTGTTTTCTACATACATTATGTATCTTTTCTTTACATATCTATCTTCAACCTGAAATCAGGGCCAGTTCCCCCTCCATCTCTATACATAGAATAATACTGCCAATCTGCCATATCTATACCTAAGATGATATACTCACTTCTCATACTGCATACAGTGTATTTTATACTCTCCTTCCCTATAAAGAGTATACATAACCATCTACATCCCACAGCCATATATACAGGGGAAATTACAATGCACAGATATACGTCTCCTTCCCTATAAAAAGTATACATACCCATTTATATCTCACAAGCCTTATATACTGGGGCACTCAAATTGCATAGATCTATGTCTCCTGCTCTCGACAGGAGGGATATGGACGTCCTGGGAAACTGGGGCTTTAGAATGAATAGAGTTACTCTGTTGTTTGTGTGTGGGCATGTGTGCGAGTGTGCGTGGGGAAGAAAGATAGACTGGGAGATGGAGTGAGTGGAACAAGAGAGTGAGTTTATTCTCCTTCAACTAGCACGTCTGGTATTTCATCACAGTAATTGCCTATGAAACATTAATTGTCTTATTATTCTAGCCAAGACATACAGTCACACAAGCAGACACACACACACTCACACACAGATACATACAATCACACACACAGACACACATAGACACACAGTCATACACAGACACACACAGGATGCGCTGGATGGGGCTTTATAACACTGTCACATGACACTGTCTGCTGCACACATCACTCACAGGTCATAGTGGGCAGGGTGGCAGCTGAGAAGGCACCTGGTTCAATAATGCATTCATCACTTTTCCCGCACCACTGAACAGAAACACGCACACTCACATGTGCAAACACGCACACTCACATGTGAAAACACGCGCACTCACATGTGCAAACATGCACACTCACATGTGCAAACACGCGCACTCACATGTGAAAACACGCGCACTCACATGTGAAAACACGCGCACTCACATGTGCAAACACGCGCACTCACATGTGCAAACACGCGCACTCACATGTGAAAACACGCACACTCACATGTGCAAACACGCGCACTCACATGTGCAAACACGCGCACTCACATGTGCAAACACGCGCACTCACATGTGCAAACACAAACAATGCCATGTGTCATTGTATGCACAGGTCTGTACGTCTCTCCTGTATGTGTCCCTTGGCTGATAGTGACTGCCTCCTTCCCTCTGCTGCGCTCTCTTTCTCTCCATGTCCCACTATCTCTCTCTTCTTCTAGCTCTTTCTACCTCATTCTCTTTCATTCCAGCCCACACTGTCTCTTTAGCTCTCTTTTTGTGTCCTTCTCCTTTGCTCTCTCTCTAGCTCCCAGTCTCTCAGTCTCTGTAATATTCTCTCTCTCTCTCTCTCTCTCTCTCTCTCTCTCTCTCACACACACACACACACACACACACACACACCCAATCCCTCTTCCCCCTCCAACGCCCCTCCAAGCTCAGTGTCCCAGTCCAGCTTAATCCATCCTGTGACTGCGACCTTAGGTCAGCCAGCCAAGGTCTTAGAGTCTGTGAGATGCGTGTTCGTGCTTGAAATACCACTAAGCCTTCAGCTTGAAAGAGGAATGCTTATCACGTGTCACCTCCATGTTTCCTCTGCCTCTGATACTCATAAAACATCAATCATGTTTCCTCTCTCTTACCCATGATGCGCCTATCACATTTCTTTTGTTTCTCTTACCCATGATGCACCTATAATTTTCTTCTCTGTCTCGGTTACCCATGATGCACTTACCATGTTCCCTTTTTGTCTCTGTTACCCATGATGCACTTATCATGATTCCTCAATGTCTCTGGTACCCAACACGTATCATATCTCCTTCCTGTTTCTGTTACCCATGATGCAGGTCTCACATCCCCTTATAAAATTCCTGTATTTCTTTCTCAGTTTGTTTCTCCTGACTGGCACCCAGATCCTCAGCATGTGGGTATTATAAGAATGGGTCAGGGGCTCTATTAACACTCTTCAGACTTTACACTTTTAGAAAAAAAAAACACCAAATACAGCAATTTCAGCTCCAACAATGTAGTAACTGAAAATATGTTTCTGCTCCTCTCACCATTTTGTCATTGCTCTCTCCCTCCCACCCTCTCTCCATGCTATGATCATTCCTCCCTCCCTTCCTCCCACTCTCTCTCGCTCTCCGGGCTCTACCCCCATCTTCATCCTCTCATCATTCCTTTCTCGCTCCGTCCCTCTCCCGCATCTCTCTCTACCCCTCTCTATCCTGTCATCATTCTTATCTCCCTTCCTCTGTCTCTGTCTCGTCTCTACCCCTTCTCCATCCTATCATCATTTCTTTTTCCCTCCCTCTTTCTCTTGTTCTCTTTCCTTCCTCTACCCCTCACTTCATCCTGTAATCATTCCTCTCTCCCTCCCTCTCCTGCCTCTTCCCCTCTCTCCATCCTGTCATCATTCCTCTCTCTCCTCCTCTCCATCCTATCATCATTCTTTTCTCCCTCTCTCTTGCTCTGTACCTTTGGCCTCTTCCCCTCTCTCCATCCTGTCATCATTCCTCTCTCTCCTCCTCTCCATCCTATCATCATTCTTTTCTCACTCTCTCTTGCTCTCTACCTTTGGCCTCTACCCCTCTCTCCATCCTGTCATCATTCCTCTCTCTCCTCCTCTCCATCCTATCATCATTCTTTTCTCCCTCTCTCTTGCTCTCTACCTTTGGCCTCTACCCCTCTCTCCATCCTGTCATCATTCCTCTATCTCCCTCCCCCTATTTCCACATTGCCCCTGTCTCTCTCTTCTCTCCCTTCCCCTCTCAAACCTGCCAAGATAGGGGCACTGGGTTTCCCTTCTATTTTAGTGTTGGGAAAACGAACACAGAACGCAGAGCTGTGCGTGATCCTGTGATTTAAATGAACTGCAATGTCAATGGGGGTCACCTCTGATGGTGCTTTAGATTAAAAGCTTGTATGGAGTGTATAAAAAACATGGATGAGTGGGAACTGCCATTGTTGTGTTAGCTGACCCCGTTCAGTAGGTCACACTCCAGCATGTGTGAATGAGCTCGGCCTCGTTACACAGAATCGGTGTGATTCGGACGGCTTCCTGTCAGATCAAGCAGGAAAACTCACTACTCTGTGTTTCACTGGCACCATCAAGATAATCCCTATGTGTTTCACTGGCACAGCAAGATCATCCCTCCTCTGCGCTTCAGTGGCACCATCAAGATCATCCCTCCTCTGTGTTTCACTGGCACCATCAAGATCATCCCTCCTCTGCGCTTCAGTGGCACCATCAAGATCATCCCTCCTATGTGTTTCACTGGCACAGCAAGATCCTCCCTCCTCTGTGTTTCACTGGCACATCAAGGTCATCCCTCCTCTGCGCTTCAGTGGCACCATCAAGATCATCCCTCCTCTGTGTTTTACTAACATCATCAAGATCCTCCCTCCTCTGTGTTTCACTGGCACCATCAAGATCATCCCTCCTCTGTGTTTTACTAACATCATCAAGATCCTCCCTCCTCTGTGTTTCACTGGCACCATCGAGATCATCCCTCCTGTTTTTCACTGGCACATCAAGGTCATCACTACTCTGTTTCACAGACACCACTGGTATCATTGCTACTCACAGGCACAGTGACACAGAGATCCTGCCCTGTGCAGTGCCGGTGCAGTGACTAATCAGCACAGTAGTGACACAAAGCCCCCCGCTTACATGGCACCAGCACAGGGACTCGTCTTGGCAGCAGTGTCACAGTGTCCCTCCCTTGCAGGGTGATAGCACAGTGACTCATCTGTGTAGTATCGACACAGAGCACCTCCCCTGCGGCGAACCAACACAGTGACTCATCTGCACAGCAGTGACACAGAGCCTCTCCCCTGCACAGCGCCAGCACAGTGACTCATCTACACAACAGTGGTACAGAGCCTCTCCCCTGCACAGTGCTGGCACAGTGACTCGTTTGCACAGCAGTGACACAGAGCCCTTCCCCCGCACAGTGCAAGCACAGTTACTCATCTCTGCAGCAGTGGTGAAGGTCCTTCTGGCTGCACGCCACAGCCATATGGCTGTGAAATAGAAGCAGGCAGTGAGTCTCCCTTTAAGTAAAACCCAAGATGTTAATCACTGTTTTCTGAGCTCTGAAAGTTTAACCAGATGTCTCCCAGCATGCCACATATTTCAGGCATCCTGCTCTGCACTGGAAGGAATGATCCATGTGGTTGCTCCTGTTTATCTCTGCGGACTGCTGGGGGGTATGTGAAAGGGTAGGTCAGCGAGGACCCTCTGGGAAGGTCCTGCTTCACCCCTGCTAATTTCCTCTCTGCACCACATCTCCGCTCCTGTTTATTGTTCTCTGTAATCATTTCCACGCTTCTTCAACATCACCCAAAGCTCCACTTGTTATTCTTTTGTCACCATGCAGAACACACAGCAGGGACACACAAACAGGCACGTGTCACAGTTAGTGTGTGGGGGGAGCACACACACACACACACACACACACACACACAAACACACACCTGTACTCATATCTTGGTGGGGACTCTCCATGCATTTGTATGGGCAAAACACTAAACCCAACATGATGACCTTAAACCCTACCCAGCCCTACACTTACCCATCAATAACCAAAGTACAAAACCTTTGGGATTTTTAGGTTTTTGATTGCAGTCACAGATTCTTATAAAACTGAGGTTTTTCTTGTGGGTATCAAAAAAAAAAATCCCCACAAAGTAAAACGTTGCAGACTTTTATCACTGGGTAAATCTGGTCCCTACAATGCAATAACCACAAAAAACACACACATCCCTCAAAGCCATAAACACAGTGTGACTGGCAGTGCTGAGCGGATGGCTAGATGACGTCAAGGTTGATGGAGATGCAAAGCTGGGACATGTAAAGGGAGCTGCCTGGTTCATTGGTAAGCAAAGGAGCCTTGTAGAGCGTGAGGTGTGGAGACCATCTCGCTGTCCTGGGCTCAGCGACCAAGTGACTCAATAAACTGCCAGGAAGACAGAGCCCCTTTCCTCTCTCCCTTCCTCCCTCTCGCTCACACCCTCTTTGCAGCTCTCATTCCGCCCCCTTCACGCCATCTCTCCATCTCATTTTGCCATTCCACATCTATATCCATTCCCATCTTTCATCTCTGTCTCACTTTCTCCCTTGCTCATCACCAACACTGTGAGTGCGCCCCCCAATGGTGCTGTGTGATGACGCTGCATAAGGATGCGTATGGGATGTCATTCTCTAATGGACAGTCTCCTCCGAACTCCATAGGAGCTCACTGGGCATGGCCTGGCATTAAGCAGTGAGGCCGCAAGGTCACCACGCCTGCAGTGCTGGTAGAGACCAAAGCCTATCCTGAGCTGATCCCACAAAAACGGCAGCTGTGCTGTGAGGTATTGAGTCTGCCAAAACCTGCTGAAGTTCAAGTTTGTGTCCTCCCAGACAGCTCTATGTCCCTGCATTATCTACATCTGTGTATGATCTATGTCCCTGCATTTTCTATATCCCTGAACTATTTATGTACCCATTCAGGGGTCTGTCAATGGTAATTTACTCCAGAAAACACCAAAAGACCAAAAGATATTCCCAAACGAGAATTTAGCCCATTAAGCTCATTTAGGGAGAACTCAATTAATAGTTGTTCAAATTTGATCTAGCTCTTATTTAAAGGAACCCAAGGTTAGCTTAGACTACACTAAAAGGGAGATTATTCCATACTCTAACTACACTAAAGAAGTAAAGAAATGCTTTGCCAGCCTGATCCAGAGCAATGCCTTGTCGTCAATTTTCAGCAAACATCCACTAAGGCTAAACTACACATCAGGCAGATGCTAAAATATGTTTTTATACCCGGAGTGGAGAAGGACCTTAGCCTTGCAGACATAGCCTTGAAGGCATGTGTAACCAAATAGTGAGTGAAATGCAGAGGCAATGTGACATCAGGACAGAGCTGTCTCCTCCAGCGTACCACATCCTATCTCTATCATCAGGACAGAGCTGTCTCCTCCAGCGTACCACATCCTATCTCTAACATCAGGATGGCGCTGTCTCCTCCAGCGTACCACATCCTATCTCTAACATCAGGACAGAGCTGTCTCCTCCAGTGTACCACATCCTATCTCTAACATCAGGACAGAGCTGTCTCCTCCAGCGTACCACATCCTATCTCTAACATCAGGATG
>JABFDZ020000045.1:1206073-1218366 GCA_019775955.2 Pollimyrus isidori | reverse complement strand
GCAGCACTCAGAAACCCTGCTACAGTATTTCGGCAGTGCCTGCAGTGGCAGCACTCAGAAACCCTGCTACAGTATTTTGGCAGTGCCTGCAGTGGCAGCACTCAGAAACCCTGCTATTGCAACACTGCCTGCAGTGGCAGCTCTCAGAAACCCTGCTACAGTATTTCGGCAGTGCCTGCAGTGGCAGCACTCAGAAACCCTGCTACAGTATTTCGGCAGTGCCTGCAGTGGCAGCTCTCGGACACACTGCAATTTCAGCACAGTCTGCAGTGGCAGCTCTCAGAAGCTCAGTGTTTTGTCCTGCCTGCAGGGAACATATTCCAAAATAGATGGTGCCATTAGATGCAGCGAGTTTATTGCCGTACCCTTGAGCTCTCCTCGCTGCTGCATCTCCCCGCCTCCCAGGGGTGTGTCTCAAAGCTGCCATTTTTTTTTGTGTGTCTCACAGGCAGACAAATGAAAAATAAAATAAATCAACAGTCAGGCATCTCACACGCGGCATTTGGAAGTAGGGTTGACAGCTTACAGAGAAACAGGTTATGCAAACATGCCTCCAGACAGATATCTGTTCTAATGTTTAAACGCTTTCTGAGAGGAAGGTGTGCGAAGCTGCCGGGTGCGCGGCGAGCATCGATGAGGAGGTGCACAACCTTGATTTGTTATTGAGAGGGGAGCACTTGTGACAGGTGGCGGGGGAGGGGGGGGCGGCCCAGGAGAGCTCTGACCTTGGAGGAGGGTGGCGATCGGGATCCATGATTGAAGCGAGGGCTTATGTGACTGAACTCTGGCTTGCATGTGCATGAGAGCATATGTGTTTATGAACCTGCCCAGTACCACACCGGCGGCCTCTCCTCCCACATGGTAGTCACGTTAGAGTGGAGTGGGCGGAGCCCAGGGTCTGGATGGGCGGGGCCCAGGGTCTGGATGGGCGGGGCCCAGGGTCCGCCAAGGGCTCCGGTGACACTTCACACCCATATGGGCACAGCAGAGCAGATACACACACGTGCACACACATGCACGCATGCATGCACCCACCTCTTAAAGGCACACACCCCACGAACCCATCAAACGGCATGCGACATGAAGTCACGCAAGTGAGCTAAAAAAACTGCTGATGCGTTAGACATATAGCCATCACCCAGCAAAGCAGGAAAACTCAACGCTTTGTGTATAAATGAGTCCGCTGCTAGATATTTTGAGCGAACCGTCAGTGTGACTAACACCACTCCGTCTTTGACAGACTGCACAAGGGAGAACATTCAAACTGCCATTTACACACCAATTGGTAGCTGACAGACAAAGTCACTGATAAGTCAGCAGACAGGCTGGTGTGTGGTGCATTCTGCGGCTGAGCTTTGGACCAGGACACGGCCTGGGCAGTGCCGTCATGTTGGGGGAGCCTTCCCCCCGTAACTACCAGGTTTGTGTGGAATAAAGTGAAAACGTAGGACCGCAGTATGAGTACAGCAGGGACAGGGGCGTGTTGTGACTGGAGTAAATGAATACACATTCGACCATAGGGTTTGTAGAGTAATAACAGAGTAGTGCAGTGTCTGTAGAGTAATAACACAGGAATGTAGTGTCTGTAGAGTAATAACATGGGACTGAAGTGTCGATAGAGTAATGAAACACTGGCCATGTGTGTAGCATGATAGTACAGGAGTGTACGGTGTGTGGAGTAATAACATAGGAACACAGTGTCTGCAGAGTACACAGGAGTGATGTATATGTAGAGTAGTAACACATCGATGCTGTGTATGTAGAATGATGAGTATACAGTATGTGAAGTAATAATACAGGAGCACATTGTTTAGGTTAATCCGATGCTATGTGTGTAAGGTAAAGTAACAACGCAAAAGCATACTTTGAATGGAATAACAGCACAGGAGCGTAGTGTGAGTAAAGGACAGGCGGAACCGAAGAGCAGCTTCCAGCAATGTTTGATTAGATATGCAGCAGAATTCAGCATGAAAAACTGTCCCAATTACCCATGTAGTCCACAGCCACTTGAATCGTGTCGCAATGCTTGTAGCGATTACAGCGCCGAATTCTCTCGCTCCTACGGTTCAAAGCCTCTTAACACCAAGGCTCTGGTTTGACCTGCTTTCCTCTCCGCTGGCTGATGCCCAGCTCGTCTGCGCTGGTGGTGACAGCAAGTCCCGCCCAGGGAGAGGCTGCTGGACCAGCAGGGAGTGTCTCCTTCGCTCCGGCACAGAGATGCGTCACGTGACTTACATTCTCGCGTCTGCTTCCGGTGTCGGCTGTGGACGCATAAGGTGGAGCGGCGGGGGAGCGGGCCCCGCGAGCCGCGGAGCCAAACGGGCGCTCCTGGAAGCGTCTTCAGAAGAAGGCTGGGCCCGGCCGCCGGCCCCCCAGGCCCGGAGAAGTGCAGCACACGCGCAAGGGCCGGGTGTGACTCAGACTCTTCAGACACTCCTCCACGTCTCGCCTTGTCGCCGAGGCGTCCAGACTTTGCCGTATACAGCGGCAGGTCGTCGGCAGGGACCCGCGCCCGTTTCTGTTCAGCACCATGCCACTGAATCAAAGGGAATTACTCCGTGATTTCCCCTGCCTCGGAGCTGCATTATTGTAGGTGGATGGGGGGGCTCCATTTAAGGGCAGAGAGATGGATGAGTGGTAACAGCAGTGGTGAATAAACCAAGCATTTCCTGTATACACAGCATGACCCAGAGCCCCATGGATGGGTAATATGTACTCAGATTACACGGAGACACTCTTACTAAGGTGTACATGCTCACTATCACTCACCCAAACACACACATTATGGAAATGGCCCTAATGCTAACCACAGCCCTAACCATTACCCAGACCCAAACTTAACTATAAGTAACCAAATTTCCTTATGAAATTGAGTTTCCCCTTGTGGTGACTGAAAAACAGTCACTCACACACACACACACAACACGCACACACACACACACACACACACACACACACACAGTCACACACGCTTTCGATGAGGATGCTATAAAAGGCTGTGTTTCAGAGAAGGATACAAGCCTGTTCTCAATGCACATACCGAGTCAGCACACGCCTTCGGAGTAATGCATGCGCAGTGCAGTTACTCAGCATACCGGAGGCGATGGCAGTAAAGAGGGGAATCGGTGCGGGGTGTGCTTCTGCTTTGTGTTTGTAGTCAGTCAGAGATACCCATCAGGCGAAAGGGTCACCAGCAGTGCACTGCAGCACGAAAGCACTCACTATCTACACCGGCATATAGCCTCAATCCACAGGCAAACCAGGTCAGGTGACACACCCAGACCCCCCTCTCTGTACCATGAGAAAATAAAATCAGTAAAAATCAGGATGCAGGCCCCTGATGCCCACAACCCTGTTTAAGACAAGCAGTATAGAACATGAATGAATGAATGAAGATGGCGACACTGTGGGTAAAATAGCACATTCCAAATACTGTAAGGCTTGAATTAGTAGGTCAGTATTCATTCCAAAGCTTGGTTCTCTTTGGTTTTTATAGGTTCACCCTGGTTCCGATGTACCTAAAGATGCCAGTGCAGAACCAGCATCACTGACATTCTCATAATGAACCCGCCACCCCAGCCACTGACTCCACAACTGCCCCCCCCTCCCAGCCATAGATGACCCCCCACCCCCTCCCGAGCCCTCCGCACCACCTGCTGTGGATCAGAGAGCCCTTTGATGGCAGTATCCCGGGCCATATCCACCAGGCCCTCCGCCATTCCGGTCTTCCAGCTGGGACGTGATGTCCGGTCGGGGCCAACAGCGTGGGTCTGTGTTCCAATTGGGCCTCCGCCTCAGTCCGGTGCAGGGTTCGAGGTGGCTGAGCCTACAGAACAGGTGTGCTGTACGGAACAGGACACGGCAACAGTGGCGGAAGAGCAGAACAGGCAGTGAGACAGGCAGCTAGGAGGACGGCTTTGGATGATATCACTCCGTTCTGTTCTGTTCTCTGGCACAAAGATCATGTCTTTCCTGTGTGCTGGCGCGTCACCAGGCCTTGGATATGGAGGCGGGCTGAGCTTCTCTTGCCACCTGTTTTAAGCTCACCCCCGTGTTCCTTGTCGCGGCCATCTGTATCCCAGAATGCACAGCAGGAGGCAGAGTAATGCAGCCCAGTCGTGAGCAAAGGCTGGGAGGAGTGCATAGTGGGCTGTGTGGGTGAGAGATGGGCGTGGCTCAGTCGTGACTGGTAGTGTGGGTCTCCAGGAGCAGGGGTGCAGGAAATGGGAAGTGGGAGTGGTCCAGATGTAACTCACTGTGTGGGCATGGCAAAGGGGGCGTCGCCCAGCTGTGATTGACAGCAGAGTGGTATTGCAATGTGAAAGGGCATGTGAACAGGCTATGAAAGACTGCAGGTAATACTATTCACCAAGCCATGAGGAAAGAGGCGGACCTAAACATAATTTTTTTTTCTCCAGCACAAGAATTACAGAAATATGTTGTTGTTTTGTATTTTGTTTTCAAACGATTAAGCTGTCAGCCAGATGATTTGAAGTCTCATGCAAATGAGCATCGTTACAGCCTGATGAATATTCATACAGCCCTTCAGCCCTTGAGTTGGTTTTAGGGGATATGTTGGCTGCTTTGAAAAGGCATTGACCCAGAGAATCGAGTACTACTGATGCAGTACAGACACTGGCTTAAATTTGGTTGAACCAGTACTAGCCCTAACCCTAATCCCTACCCCTAACCCCAACCCCTAACCCTAACCCTTACACAGACGGGAGATGCAGTGCTGGCACAGATGGGAGATGCAGTACTGATACAGATGGGAGATGCAGTACTGATGCAGAACTGATGCAGTGCTGACACGGATGGGAGATGAGGTACTCATTCAGTACTGAAGCTGGGAGAAGCAGGACTAATTATGTACTCACACAAAAAAGACATGCAGTACTGACACAGAGCAGAGAGGCAGTACTGAAGCAGTGCTGACAAAGACGGGAGATACAGTACTGACACTCTGGACAGTACTGACAGATGTCCCATGGCTGTAGCATCACAGCACCATTCTCTTGCACAGAGTTCTGCTGACATGTGACAGGTTTACCGTACAGCCATTTATTTGTGAGGACATTTTTATGGGTGCACTTTAAGGTTAAGCACCCCTTTCACACTGGCACCATGGTAACCTTAGCTCCGCCTTCTGCTCAGTCTAAGGCTAGCATTGCGTTGACATGGCAACCGTCAAGAGATGGGCAGAGAGTGTCAGATGGGAAGGCTGACTTGTGAAGACAGGAGTGTCCCGTGATCCGTCATCATCTGTTGGGGGACCCCGGGTGAATCCTGGCTAAACAACTAATCTCCAGGACAGGCGCAAGCCTGCCATAATGGCTGTGTACTGCCTGTCAATACTGAATGCGAGCTGCGGGATTTCTGGAAGAAATAAGAGGTTGTTTTTAATAGAATCCTCTCAGGACCAGCAGAATTTATCTCGACGTGACCCCTGATTCCCCCCCTTGACTTAATCTTTGTCGTTCTCTATAAATCTGTCAGCAGGTCTGGCCTCTCAAGCCCTGACCCTTAGCAAAGAGGTGACCCAACTGCAGGGGCCTCGTCTCAGAGGGGCCCTGTGGGGCCCCACGGTAAGTCATCATCTCCATGAAGCCAAGCAGACAAGACTCCTCCTGCCACCGTGCTTGCTGTGACCACCGCAGTGCTCCCTACCTGCCCTGCAGTCTCTCCCGCATGGTGGCTGCTACCTGTCACAATATGCCATTGCAAAGCCAAAATTCACTGCAGCCCAAAATACTCACACCCAGGCCAGGGGAGGAGGGGGGGAGGATCAGAGTGCCTATCGCAATAAAGGTTAATGCGTGCCTGTAAATTGTATGTGTGGCATGTTAATGAGCTTTAGAACATTCTGGAACATGGCGTGGAATCTTCCCAGATGGCAGCAACAACAGCCCCTAACAGCACCTCCACCCAGCATGTAAGATGGAAAAAGCAGAAGAGATGGTGGGGGAGCGGTTCAGCCCCCCCATTACAGCCCAACGGCCACCCAACCTGAGTGCCCCTCCAGGATCTGACCAGTACCTGATCCAGATCCCCAAGAGCTTTCCACCCCCACAAACACGTACAGCCATGCAGTCAGAAGTCATGTGACTCAGGGTCAAAGGTACAGACCCAGAGAGAGATGGGGGGACAGAGAGGGGAGTAAGTCACAATGACAGCTTGGCCTCTGACCAGGCCCAGGGGAATGGCTCGATAGAGGAATTCTGTCCTCGAAAAAGAAAAACAGCCCAGGTTGCAGAGCACTGTGTTGGGAATGGATGTGAGCAGCGGGGGGGGGGCAGCTCCTTATTAATTCATGAAGCCATGGGGCAGAGCTGCCCATCCCGGATTCAGCCCCCACCACAGCTCCTGCCCCTGGGCCGGAAAGAGAGGAGGTCCCCAGAGTGTGGCTGGGTGTGCTATCTCTGCGGATTCACGGCCCTGGCACTCCTGCAGCCACTAGTCCGTTAGCCTGGAAGGTGAAGAATGCCTGCCAGCATCTGTAGGAAGCAGGGATGAGAATAACTGGGAAGAGCGGGGAGCAGAGGATCCGTGGGGAGTAGAAAGGAATCTGTGCCTCACTCAGCTGGGCAGGCTGCCAGATCCCGCCTTCTCCCAAAATCTGAGCAGCGATCAGCTCATAACGTCTGCACTCTTCCTGAGCCGTTTTGAGTCTGACCCAGTAGAAACTAAGCCAGGTTCAGTTAAAACTGACCCAGAAGAATCTCAATGCCCCTCATGGTGCTGGCCTCAACAGGAAGGAGGCTCTGTGTCTCATTGTCTTCCTGAGTAGGGAATCCCCAGGGTGTCATGGGGGTCAGCGATCACGTTCCAGAAGCCACCATTGTTAAGTGAACAGTCACACTCCAGAAGGCCCTGTGGCTGAGGTCAATGGTCACTCTCCAGAAGGCCCTGTAGCTGAGGTCAATGGTCACTGTCCAGAAGGCACCAAGGCTGAGGTCAATGGTCATGCTCCAGAAGGCCCTGTAGCTGAGGTTAATGGTCACACTCCAGAAGGCCCTGTAGCTGAGGTCGATGGTCACTCTCCAGAAGGCCCTGTAGCTGAGGTCGATGGTCACTCTCCAGAAGGCCCCGTAGCTGAGGTCAATGGTCACATTCCAGAAGGCCCTGTGGCTGAGGTCAATGGTGACACTCCAGAAGGCCCTGTGGCTGAGGTTAATGGTCACACTCCAGAAGGCCCTGTAGCTGAGGTCAATGGTCACACTCCAGAAGGCCCTGTAGCTGAGGTCAATGGTCATGCTCCAGAAGACCCTGTAGCTGAGGTCAATGGTCATGCTCCAGAAGACCCTGTAGCTGAGGTCAATAGTCATGCTCAAGAAGGCCATGTACCTGAGGTCAATGGTCGCGCTCCAGAAGACCCTGTGGCTGAGGTCAATGGTCACTCTCCAGAAGGCACCAAGGCTGAGGTCAATGGTCATGCCCCAGAAGGCCCTGTGGCTGAGGTCAATGGTCACTCTCCAGAAGGCACCAAGGCTGAGGTCAAAGCCACAGGCCACCAGAACAGCAACAAATATTTAAACACAGGATGGACAGTCACTGCATATGAGAAGAGTAATACAATGTAAGACATAGCTATTACACCAGATGATGATTAGTTAGCAGTAAACAACAATACAGAAGTGGGCTGTAATTTACTCTTATGTCTGACAGGGGAAGGTCTAAAACTTCTTTAAAAGGGTTAACAAAAATGTATTAGGTTAAGAATGTCTTATAATAAATGTGGATGCTGGAGAGCCATGGTTAGTAAATACTGATGCCTGAAAGGGCTGGTTAGCAAACAGTAATATTTCAGGGGGCTAGGATGTTAATTTTGTAGAGAAGCATCATAAATATTAATGTCAAACATGGCCAGTAATAAACACAGGGGTCAGGGGAGGTTACTGATAAATATTTATATCCACAAGGTTACTAATAAATGCTGAAGCTGGTGAAGATGGATTAACAGTCATATGCACATTAAAACACAGAGAGACATCATACAAGAAGTGCCCGGACATACAGGAAGTGCTCAGCATACTGTACCAGAAGTGCCCAGACATAGAGGAAGTGCTCAGCATACAGGAAGTTCCTAGACATACAGGAAGTGCTCAGCATACAGGAAGTTCCTAGACATACAGGAAGTGCCCTGAGGACCTGAATCACCAGGCTGTGATGCAGTGTGTCCTGTAAAACTGTAATGCAATGCAATTTACAGTGACATCTGCAGTCCCCTCACCTTGCTGAAGTGAATGGAGGTTTTATTAGAGCAAGTGTAGAGACGGAGGACACCTTTATGACTGCATATGCATAGAGTAAATGTAGTCCACCAACATACAGTATAAGCTCTGGAGGATTTTATGATTAAAGAGGCGTGTGGAAATCTTCCACCACAGAAGATTTATGATGACACACATCAGGCCAGACAACGCCTCAGTTTTGGAGGCTTCAGCTGTGATGGCGGTGAGCCAAGAGCTAAATCTGAGGTGGCTTTCTTAGAGCCCCTGGACCCCAAACCACCACCTGAGGACCCACGACTGACACCTGAGGACCCACAACCAGGACCTGGGAAAAACAAATTGTTAAGAAGTAGACCTTTGTGCAGAGATCTATACACGTGACCCACAAAGCCTACCCGGAGAATATATTGGCACAGTGCCTCCCAGAATGCATCTGAATGTGGACAATGCAGCAGAATGAAGATACGTCACCACTTCACAGGAGCTGCCAGCAGCAGGGAGCTGCTGCACTCCATACATGCCACCCACGTGTAAATTCCCACAATGCACCATGGTTCCATCCAATGGCATCTACGCACCACATTCATCTCCTGTATTCGAAACCTTTAAAACATGACAATAACAAGATGTTAATGTGGAATGGCTTAGAAAGCAGGGGATTCTTGGGGATAAAGAGAAGAGCAGTCTGGGAAAGTTGGGAGGACATCAGGCATGAACTGAGGCTGTTCCTCTGCTCCTGCCTCATGGCGATCACTGAAATGGCTCACTGTATCATTCAGGGTGCTATGCATGCCATTTTATGAATGCCTCAGCAATTATACAAATGCATGCTTAATTATACTCAGCATAAACAATAAACAATAAAAGATTGAACATCTCAGCTCCTGCACAAGAGATATGAGAGGATCAATCCAGTTGCAACAGTGTCACTAGAATGAGCATCTAGTAAACCGTAAACCCAGTTACTCCACAGCTACACTGTAAACCTCTACTGAACCCATTGATTCCACAGTTACACTGCATGTCTCACGGGCCACACCACACACTAGTACTACTCTTAGCATAGCTGCCCGAAGGTACCATTCCCCCCCATTGCTTCTGCTTGGACATTGCCAAATTTTGCCATCCGCTGTGATTCACCAGCCAATCACACAGCGAGTTTCTCCTACCACCAGCCCCTCCCGAAAAAAAACGGCAGAAGCAAAGTCTTTCAATCACATTTAGCGAAAGCCAATGAATTCTAAAGCACCGGCCCGGGGAGATGGGCCCCCCTCCTGGCGAGGCACTCCATCACGGTCGGGTCGTGAGGGAGACGGCCAGAGAGGCACATCCGGGGGAGGCAGCAGCAGTACCTGGCAGAGCGGTCCCGCTCTCTCGATGGACTCAGCTTGCTCTCCACTGAGCCTCGTCTATTATTCACGCCTCCTCTCTGGGCCGGCACGCTCCTCTTTCTGAGTATTAATATTTTAGAGCCACACCCACCCCCCCCCGGACTTCATCTAGATTAATCAAAGTGACTTTAAGGATTATTGAGACGGCCTTCAAGCTGAATTAAGTTTAAATTCTGTCTCATTATTCTATGACTGTGGAGAAAGAGGACATTTACCCTTCGCTAGAGTGCTGCCGTGCCTGCCGGCATTCCCAGGGCCCGAGGCTCCCTCCTTACAGGCTCTCCCCCCGTACATCTCGTGCCAGGAATCCCTGAGGTCCTTGCTCGATGTCACGGGCCAGAGAGCCGACCCTGTTCCACCCTGAGACCACACTCTGAAACCATCCTTCAAAGCTAACAACTCCACGGTCGTGTTGCATGGGATAAATATGTTGACGCTGGATTCAAGGGAGGCAAAAAAAAAAATGGCAATTCACGAGGCGAGACATAAGACAGCTCCCTCCCAGCCCAGCAATCCTCTTAGTGGCGCGGTAATCGGATTCCTGCCATGCGCGCGTCGTTTGGCCCGCTTCCGCTGTGTCGGGCTCACCGAGGTCGCTGCAGGGTCTGTCTCCTGATGGAAGGAGAAGTGCACCCTGGGAAAGAACAAAAGAGCCCCCTGCAAGACTGCGCAGCTAAATGCGGCGGTATAGCAGTTTAATGACGGCAACGGCGGGATTATTCAATTACGATAGCCCCAGAAATCTAACGTCTTCATGAAGTATCAGCCTTTTTACAGCTCATTTACAGGCAGCTAGAGAAGCTGGAGGAGGATGGGAAGTGGGACAGCTTGTGAGATTGAAGGCTTTATGTGCCTTAGCTCATATGGGCAGGAACAATTCCCAATAAGGGCAAAGTTCAAAGGTCTTTTAGGACATTGTGAATTATGTGGGGTGGGTTGCCATCGGCAACATAGCCAGAATACATTTGCCACAGCGAAAGCTCTCCACCAACTAGGAAAAAAATGTACATGCTGAGGGAGGGGGCGAGAGAGAGAGAGAGAGAGAGAGAGAGAGCCAGGGAGGTGGGGAGCGGAGGGAGGAAGTAGGGGCCAGAGGGATGGAGGGAGAGACAAAAGACGAGTAGGTACAGAGGAAAAATCTATAAAGGAAAGGAGAGAGGGAGGGAGGAGGGCGGGCGTGCAAGAGAACTAGAGAAAGACAGCAAGGTAAGAAATAGAGACTTCACAGAGAAAGGTACGTGATGTTACCCGGCCAGCTCCCACGCCACCCAATAACATGTCACTCTGACGAGGTTCCTCCAATCAGCACACACAGGCATTCTTAAGACCACCCCTTCATCCAGCCAGGCCATCTGTCAGCGGCCTGCAGGGGCGGAGCCTCTCACACGCACACAAATGGTCGCGAACGGAACCTGCACCGGACAAGACGGTCAGAGAACCTGCATCACTCTGCCAGGACTGAGACGACTTTTGTTAAATGGTTAATTAATAACACTACTGATTAATGGACTATGTGATTGGTGCAGATAATGAAACACTATGTTTTGGATGTAATTATCAAAAACCTTTAATTATTTTGCTGGTAATTTACACTGACTGGCCGAACAGAGCTCTGTCAGGAGCAGGGAGCTGCAGCACAGAAGGATGAAGATATCAGGCGTGTGACTGCGATCTTAGGGGATGTGGTGTTAGGGGTGTGACATTAGGAGGGGTGTGATATTTAGGGGGGTGTGGTCGTTGGGGGTGTGGTCTTATCACTGTGTATCTAAAGTGATCATCATTCCTAGCTTGTCACGATCATCTTATTGCTGCATATATTTTTTCATTTGTAGATACATAAAGCTTCATGTCAGTGGGCCCAGAGAACAGATCACCCTGCATCGTGTTTCATCTCGGTTCGGCTAGTGACAGTGTGAATGACAACGAGTGTGGTGTCACATGCCCCTCCCTTGCCGTGTGTGTGGTGTCACATGCCCCTCCCTTGCCATGTGTGTGGTGTCACATGCCCCTCTCTAGCCATGAATGTGGTCTCACATGCCCCTCCCTTGCCATGTGTGTGGTGTCACATGCCCCTCCCTTGTCGTGTCTGTGGTGTCACATGCCCCTCCCTTGCCATGTGTGTGGTGTCACATGCCCCTCCCTTGCCGTGTCTGTGGTGTCACATGCCCCTCCCTTGTCGTGTGTGTGGTGTCACATGCCCCTCCCTTGCCATGTGTGTGGTGTCACATGCCCCTCCCTTGCAATGTGTGTGGCCCCCGCATGCCGCAGTCTCCCTGCCTTTTATAGATTCAGTGTGTGTGGCTAAGCCTGAAGCCTGAAGCCTGTCTAAATGGAACCCCCCCTCACCAACACCAAAGTCCTCTAGCGGGTCACACGACGTGGATGTGTGATGGTCCACATTACTCCCCTGCCCCCATTGCTCGGGGAGCCTGTGGCTTTGTGTGAGAGGGTAGGAGGGTAGGGGAGGTTGAGGGTAGGGGGGAGATGGCAGACTGAGAGCAGGAAGGGGTTTGTTTAATCTGGAAGGCTTTGAGGCTCCTAAGATGGCTGAAGCACGGATGGGGGGGAGTCGGGTAGGAGCCAGACATACAGTTGAAGTACACACACACACACACACACACACACACACACACACACACACACACGCACACACACACACACACACACACAC
>JABFDZ020000045.1:1089454-1100314 GCA_019775955.2 Pollimyrus isidori | reverse complement strand
CTTAGGTCGAACAACACCACTGTCCCAGTGCTGTGCATGGTGTTTCCCTAACCACCCCCTGGCATAGTCTGCTTTGTCATGTCCCCCCCCCCCCTAGCTCTGCTCAACACACATTTCCAAGCCCCAGATCGGCTGCACAGCCACCCTGTTGGGAAGCTCTCAGTCACATGGTGTTTTTCCCCAAAAATCAATTGGGCCACTTTCAATGTGTTCAAAAAGGCCCAGGCATTTGTCTGCTGAGCTCAAAGCCCCCCCCGGGCACTGTACTGACACCACCTGCCGGAACTGGCCATGACACGTGGGAAGAGGCCAGAGTCTGCAGAGAACCATTGATCGCAAACGTCTGAAGAGAGATGGCATGCTGGGGACAATCATGTGACCCAGAGAGACCGCATGCTGGGAATAGACATGTGACCTGGAGAGCTCCCTCACCCCACAGGGGAACGGAAATGTTTATTAGACTGATGTGTGGACAGACACAGGCAGACAGGCAAAGATAGACAGACCAAGACAAGGAGAGTCAGAAAGACAGACAGACAGACATATCACATGATACAGAGATATGGACAGAAAGAGACAGGTAGAGGGAGAGAAAGACAGAGACAAATCGAGACAAACTGGGGAGATACAGAGAAAAGGAGAGAGAGACATAAAGACTGGCAAACAGACAGAAAGCGAGAGACAGACAGATAAAAACTAAAATGGACAGGGAGAGAGAGACAGAAAAAGATTGGCAAACAGACAGGGAAAGAAACAGACACGGACAGAAAGACAGACAGACAGGCATAACAGCTACAAGGATGGATAGAAAGACATACAGAGCGACAGACAAATGGGCAGGCAGACATTATTTAAAATGGCGTTTGTGCTTTTCTGTGTTTGTGGGGCCACACTTGATTTCCACCTTATCTGCTGCGATTGAAAGTGTGTTAAATGTCAGTGTACATGATAAGTCAGCGTCAGTCTGCGGGGTGACATTTATACGCCCATCCCGGGGGCCCTGCGCCCACAACCCCCAGCCTCCGACAGGCGCGCAATCGCCCTCGTCGATATTAAAAGCCATTTTCAAAGTACACCGCAGCCACAAGCCAGGCTAATTCAGAGAAAACCAATTTCACCCCTTTAAACCTGACACCGAATAACGCAGCAGTGAGGAAGGCGCTTTCCTACAGAGCGCTCCCTGCATGCTGGACCTATCACGTCTCTTAGTGGTTATTCACACGCAGGCACACATACACACACGTACACGCACGCAGACACACGCGGACGCACATACACACACGTACACGCACGCAGACACACGCGGACGCACACGTACACACACACGTACACGCACACAGACACACACATACATGTACGCAGACACACGTGGATGCACACGTACACACACACGTACGCGGACGCACACGTACACGCACGCAGACACACACACGTACACGCACGCAGACACACACACACGGACACAGACGTACACGCACACAGACACATACGTACACGCATGCAGACACACGTACACGCACGCAGATGCACACGCATGCAGACACACACACGTACACGCACGCAGACACACGTACACGCACGCAGACACACGTACACGCACGCAGATACACACACGTACACGCACACACACACGTACACGCACGCGGACGCGCACGTACTGTACACGCACGCAGACACACACACACGTACACGCACGCAGACACACACACACGTACACGCACGCAGACACACACGCATGCAGACACACACACACGTACACGCACGCAGACACACAGACACGTACACGCACGCGGACGCACACATACACGCACGCGGACGCACACATACACGCACGCAGACACACAAACACATGTACACGCACGCAGACACACACGCACGCAGACACACACACGCACGCAGACACACACACACACGTACACCCACGCAGACACACACACACACGTACACCCACGCAGACACACACGTACAGGCACGCAGACGCACACGCATGCAGACACACACACACGTACACACACACGTACACACACGTACACGCACGCGGACGCACACGCATGCAGACACACACACACGTAGACACACACATACACACACACGTACATGCACACACGCAGACACACACGCACGTACACGCACGCAGACACACACATACGCTCACACACACGCAGACACACATACACGTACACATGCAGATGCACACACACACTCCTCAGCCATCCCCTGGTGGCCAGGTGTCCCTGATGAGCCCATGGGTGACTGACGTGTCTGCTTGCAGGACGGTGACATTGTGGATTCCATCTTCCGGAGCCGCTCTGCCCCCCACGCCGGCCTGCACATGGGGGGACTCCTGCTGTTGCTCCTGGTGATGGCGCTATTGCTGCCACTCTCCTAGCTGCTGGGGGGTGCTGGGCCAGATCGCCTGTACAAAGAAGCCTCCCCCCCTGCCCACCCCATGCAGTTTGTAAACCCACATTGTCATGCTTTCTGACATGAGGCCGCATTGAGTCTCTGCCCCAGAGCAGCAGCATTAGCGTGAAAAGGGGGAAGGTGTGTGTGGGGGGGGGGGGGGCTGCATGACCAGGTGAGGGCGCTATTATTCTCATACAGGCAAACTTGTGATTTCTGCACATGTAAAAACATCTATCCTCCCTCATCATCTGGTATCATGAAGATGGCAAATGCAGGGTAGAGAGAAGGAGAGAAGGTGACGTGTGACCTGCTCCTCTCTGCTGTTGGTATCTCCCGAAGGGCTGCTGCTCCCCCACACTGTGCTACACTCATTCTCATGACCTTAAGCTCTCGATTCATGGGACAAACTCATAGCTCTACGACTCACCTAGACAGCAAGGACCCCAAAGGCCAGAGAAACCAGAGATCACAGAGACTCATTCTCACCAAGACCCCAGAGATCACAGAGACTCATTCTCACCAAGACCCCAAACGACCAAGATCGTAGAGACTCATTCTCACCAAGATCTCAGAGATCACAGAGACTCATTCTCACCAAGACCCCAAACGACCAACATCGTAGAGACTCACTCACCAAGACTCCAGAGATCACAGAGACTCATTCTCACCAAGACCCCAAACAACCAAGATCGTGGAGACTCATTCTCACCAAGACCCCATAGACTCATTTTGTACCTGAACCACAAGGACCACATTTCTGCCTCACACCTGGACCATAATGGCTACAGATCCTGACTTAGACCATGCAGTCCATCCCACAATCTTACATCTGGGCACATGGATATTGAGGCAGCAGCTTAACACACTTCATTTGTTCTTCACAGCTGGACGTATCTCTGCAAAGTGGTTTTCTTTTTTTTTCCCCCGACCGGAAAATCAGATTTAATTATTCCCCCGAGTAGAGTGATTGTCTGAAAAAGTGCTTGTGCACATAATTATCATTCTGACTAAAAACAGAAGATGACAGTGTCCTTTTAAACATTGTCGAGAGCCCCGCCAGTGTCTTTGCAGTTCCACTTTAGAGGTTGTCCTACCAGCCTACCTTGGGGTTCGGACTCCGGTGCACTGATGGGGTTCAACATGTTCACTTGGACCTCCTACCCCTGCCTACATGGCCCAGCACACCATCCCATCACACGCCATCCTCCCACCTTAGCGTGTCCACAGCCTGTGTCCCAGTGATCTGTTTAGAAGTCTGTTCATTAAACAGGACAAATACATGGCTGAATCGGAGGAACCTTTTGTTTCAATGGAAATCAATGGCATCTCAATAAATCCACATGATTTAACTTTCCCTTAAGGGCCAAGGGAAGAGTTTTGTTTTTTATTTTATATATATATATATATAAATATATATAGTTCTCTAATGTAAGTATTTGTTCTGTCACAAGATGTAAGCAAGCCCCTAAAGGCATCCATGAGAACATGGCCAGCCCCACCACTCACCGGCGCCTCATCCAAGCCACCGTCAGTGTCCTTCTGTGCTTCTGTTCCTATTGCTACCCCTTTCTCACCCGATGATCCCAAAAGCTGGGAGATGTTTTCTGTTGGCAGCTTGGGAAAAGGTGTGTTTGAGCTCTGTACTTACAGGAAGTGGCTGTTCACTGACAGGAAGTGGCTGTACACTGACAGGAAGTGGCACTGCCCTCTGCAGGGAGGATGAGGGGTTGCAAGGGAGAGCAGACATTTGATGTTTGTATCCTAACATTTTTTTCTTGACAAAACTAATAAAATATCACTCACCCATTTGCCACATTTACTTCTTAGCTTGTGAAAATGTACAATCTGTTCTTTGAAATGAATAAACAAAATGTGGACTCAAATAAGATGCTTCTTTTGTCCATTGTGCTGTCCTGATGAGCGAACTTTCCGGAACATGCTGTTTAACCTGGAGGCAGACAGGGGTCGCCGTGTGTGTTTGCACGGACGGTACAGGGCACTGGTCTGCACGAGTGTCACGGAAGACGCCGGGTACCAGCAGGCCGCGCGAAGCTGAAACGGGCCGCGTCTCCCAGTGCCTCGCAATCGCCGTCTCTGCCTGCGCGTGCCGCCGCAGCCATGCTGCATTGCTGCAGTTAACGATCTTCGGCCTCCGACTGCATGGTCAGGGCCCAGATGGGGGGAGCAGGAGGGGTCCCTCGCTGAGCGACACTGAGCCGCTTGATCTGCTGACCCTGCTGATGGAAGTTATGACTGTATTAATTATTCATTAAAAACTTTGACCTCTCACAGCCGATGTACTTTGATCTACCTCTCGCGGAAAAAAAAAAAAATGCAACAGAGCTGGGTAATATTAAAAAGAAGTCATCGGTTATTACTGCGGGGCTAAAGGTCAGCAGATCGGATGCTGTCAAAGGAGGGCGCAGAGAGATTACTGACCAATTACGCTGTGATCCCACAATGCCTTGAGGCAGCAGGGATCCTGCAGGTGTGCGCGGGAGGGGGGTCTATGCTGCCGTCACCGCGGGTTTTTCTTGGCGATAACGGCGGGGATTTGGGATTATTTGCAGGTTCTGTGAGGAGAGGCCAGGGTGAACACAAGTGCAAATGGCCTTAAAGGCACTGCTGCCAGTCTAATCCCCATTTCAGTCACCATCCGGAATCCAGCCCAGGCGATCAAAGCTGGAGGCTCCAGGCATAGTCACGTGGCATCAGGCAGCAGGGCAGTATCGTAACAGCAAGAGTGAAGGAGAAACCCCCCAATGGGAAAAGTCAGCACTGGATGCAGAGTTTCCGTCTCCCTGTAACCGACACTGAGCGACGCACGGCTCACTGTCGTGGACTCCATCCCTGAACATATCAAGAACGAGGAGGCCATTGCACGGAGCACGTCGAGAAGGAGGAGGTCATCGCACAGAGCAGGCCTCCCATCCTGGAACATGTCGAGGAGGAGGAGGTCATCGCACAGAGCAGGCCTCCCATCCTGGAACATGTCAAGGAGGAGGAGGTCATCGCACAGAGCAGGCCTCCAATTCCGAATACCTCACACAGATGTCAATCACCCCTCTCTTCCTGGTTGGCATGCCAACCTTCATTTTCACTCATGACGAAGCGTGAGCACGATGAGACAGTCACTTCCTGCCACGCTTCACGTCCGTGAAGTCGGAAAGCAAAACCGGACTGTCGCGAGTGAGTGGATTGGGAAGCCAGCCAGCTTCAGGGATGTTAATAGCAACCGGATGCCCATCCGTCACACCAGCATTCTTGCCCCGGCTCCTGACCAGGTCCCAGGGGCCGCGGACTCCCCATCTACCTCAACACTTAATAGCTCAATTGAACTAATTAAACTGTATAATTGGAGCAATTTATCTAGGTTCTCAGTGACAAACTCATCCTCCCAGTAGAGTGCATGCAGAAGGCCACCTGTACCAGTCCCAGGGGTCTCCTCTACTGAGGGGCACACGTTACCTCATTAGCGCCCCAAGACCTCCCACCCGATGAGCCAGAAGGCAGAAGGTGGACGCAGGGTGGGAAGTGGGGGAGGGGGGTCTTATAGCCCCTCCCAGGGATCACTACATCACACCATCTGCTGGTATCTGACATCGAGGGGAAATGTCAAGGGGGTACGTTTGCTTAGGAGAAGAGATCATGGAGAGTACTGAGCAATGTTCATCTCACAGTCTGGAGTTATTAGCGGCAGATGAGCACAGAGCAGCAGGTTCAGCAGGTGGGAGAAGTCAGGGGTATCCAGGGCCTCTGAAAGGGCTCGGAGGGCAGCCCTGACCCTCCATCCAGTAGGTCCTGATCCTCCATCCAGTAGGTCCTGATCCTCCATCCAGTAGGTCCTGATCCACCATCCAGTAGGCACCGGAGCTCTCCAAGGAAAAGCCACAGATACACCATGTTAAAGCGCTGGGTTTACAAAAAACACACAGTGCATCGCACTCAAACCTGAGACCACGAACGGTGCCGACCACAGGGGAGCCGTCAGCATGAGGCCGCTGCCGGACAGACTGCCACACCGCGGCCGCCTATGCCCCCGTTATTTGGGAGCCTTCCAGAAACAGAAAGAGGAGGAGGAACAAGAGGTGAGTAAAAGGCAGAGGAATGTAGGGTGATAAACAGAGAGGAAGAGCACAATGGGGAGATGGATAGATGGAAGAAAGGGGAGGAGGAGCAGCAGAGCATACTAAGTGGGAGGGGTGACATTCTGGCTCTCCCACGGGCCGCTACACGTCACCCGCTTCCCACACGGTCTCCTCATATATGACTCACTCCACACAATGACGGTGTGACCCGGTCCACCTCTGCGGCTACTATGTCCTGACGGGGCTGGACTGGGCCGCTCGTCGCGACACCCCCAAGAGCAAGGGGCCGACAGCTAGGGCGCTATATCATCCACGTGACCAACATGACGGCAGCTTCCAAACCGCACGGAGGCGGCCGGGCCATGGAAAAGCCGCAGGCTGACCTCACGAAAGCAGCCGTGCCTTTGGGAGACTGGGTGATGCCCTCTGCGCCTGCAAGCCCAAGCACGTGCAATAGGCTGACCTCACGAGAGCAGCCGCGCCTTTGGGAGACTGGGTGATGCCCTCTGCGCCTGCAAGCCCAAGCACATGCAATAGGCTGACCTCACGAGAGCAGAGCCCCACCCCACAGGTCTGTAGCCACATATGGAAACACAACAAACTTAATGTGCCGAGTCATCAATCCCTGGCCGCCCTGTATTACCAGTAAATCAGGGCCATTAATAGGACCTGATGCTGGCCCCAGACAGTCTGATTTAGTGGGGGTTGTTTCCATGAAGGCACCCCCGCTTGCGTTACTTCTGCTACGCTCTGCTGGAGGCTGCCACGTCGCGTGATGTGAGAGCAAAGCAACATAACCACGCCTGGTTTTCAGGTTCTGGACCAGAACCCTCTGGGGAGGGACACACAGACGTAGTCAGAGCAGGGCGTAAGAACACGCTACAGTTGAACTGGGCTCTGGGCTGGTCCAGGAACCATGGGGGACAGAGAGGGACAAAGGGGGACAGGGTGGAGAGTCACAGGGAAAATGGGGAACAGGGCAGTTATAGAGGTCAAAAAGGACAGGGCAGAGTCCCGGAAGAAAAAGGCTGCAGAGTTAAGAGTCACAGTGGTCAAGAAGAACAAAGTTTAACGTCAGGGCAGTAAACACAGTCATGGGTAAACCGAGAACTGGCAGCTGAGCTCCCACGATTGGAAGGTTTTCTTCATGGTACTTTAAAGCCGACTTCAGTGAGGAGCAGAAACTGCCTAATTAGTTCAGCAGGCTGACATTTGCAGAGTAATGAATCCAGTAAAGGACACAGTGCCTGTCCCCAAAAGCAGGGACCTCAGCCCCTTTAAGCAGCACAATCGCAGCCTTTCAGCCGCCATCTTCTTCGGGGAGCTTGTGTTGGGGCGTCCGGCTGGCAGGGACCTCGATCATTGTGCCATCGCATCGCTGGGAGTATGCGTGTGCGGGCGAGCCCGATCAGGGCGGCGTTACGGCATTGGGAGCGTGCATTACGGCAAGCGGCCCCTGGGGAACGCGATCGCTGTACCATTACGGCGCAGGGAGTATGCGTGCGGGCGAAGCACGATCAGTGTGCAATTACGGCAGCGAAGGCGGGCGTGCAGACGAGCGGCCCGGAGGGAGCATGGTCAGGGTGCCGTTACAGCACCGGGAGCACATGTGCAGGCGAGTGCCGGACAGAGGGGCTACATTCAGTGTGCCGTCTCGGGGCAGGAAGCACATGTGCAGGCGTGCGGGGGGGGGGCCTCTATCAGTGTACCGTTACCACCCAGGGAGTACGCGTGCGGGGGGGCTCTATCAGTGTGCTGTTATGGCACCAGAAACACACATTCAGGCAAGTAGCCAAGGCTGCGATCAGATGACTGTGCCGTTACAGAGCCACTGCAGGTCCAACCTGCAGAACCTTTGATTACATGCCCTACACAGGAACCTAACGCTCCACTGCAGAGTCCATGAGATGATCAGCTTTAGCTTTTCACAGGCTTTTATGCAGGGGCATGTGTGCAGACAGGGTTACATTACACGAGGGAGACAAGCAAAAGCAAATTAAAACCATGTCAACACTGTAACATCTTAGAGGAACATGTCTTTAACCTCCAGCTTGAACATCTCAGGACCTTGGGATTAAAGCAAGTAACCACTGCAGACTCACGAGGTCTGAGTACCAAAGCTGGACACATCTTGACAGGTCACTGTGGAGGCATTAGGGGCACTAGAATTTGTTGTCAATTTTTCTCAATTGTTCTCAGCTTCAAATGGCAGGCCGTGAATTGAACCGCTCTATGAAAGGGTCAGTGTGATAGGGTCACATGCAACAGCAGACACCTAACAAACCATGCATTTGTGTGCAGACCCCAAGGTCTAGGGGACATTTATACTATTGGGGGCCCAGAAACAAGCAGCACACTCCGGGTGATATGCAGGTACCTACAGAACAGCCGGATCTCAGCCCCACACCAGACCTGAGAATCACACCCTTTCCACACTCCCATTTTTAAACATTTTATTTTACATCGTAATTTTGTTCATTACATAGAGAACATTGATACAGATTTATTCATAACATACAAAACAAAGGAAGGTGACCGGAGGAGGCCGTGTGTGCCCAGGGGTGGGGACCGAGGCGAGGAATGGGATGGGGGCAGGGACAAGGGTGAGGACAGGGGCGACAGCGGGCACGCTTTTGGCAGTCTGTTTAAACTGAATGCTCTCGTCACGGTTAAAAATGAGGCCTCTAACTTAACTGACTAACGCCAAAAAATCAAACCGAGAGCAACCCGTCGGCGATCTTTTTTTTTTTTTAAACATTTAACTGTCAGTTAATTTCAAATTCGACGTGACTCAAGCTGACAGTAGGTGGCGCTCCGGGGCCCGGGAGTAAATATGCCCTTTAGAGGCAGGGCTGTGCCTTGGGTAGCTTAGTGTTACAGTTCCGGGGGGTGGGGGGTGGAGGAGGGGAGGCAGGCGGACACAGGCGGGGAGGGGGAGTGACCTCCAAGGAACACTGGCAAACATGGCATCCACGACGGCGGCGGGGAAGCCAGGCACTCGCTCCGCACAGGCCAGACGCCGCCGCTGCTGGCTTCCCCTCCTGTCTGTAAGCATGTCCCCCAGAGCAGAGCTCCAGCCTGGCTGGGCATGAGCACCGTTCGCGGCGACCCTGATCCACAGCGCCCGAGCCAGTGCCAGCACATTAGCGAGAGCTTATCTGTCATATTCACATTAAAAACAGACGCGTGACGCCAGGAGGTGACATTCACAGCCGAGATAAAAGGACCCTCAGGAGGACGGAGAGTCACACTGCGCTGTAACTCTTTATTTCCCAGCATGGTCTGATGGGTGCTTCTACATAGCAGCGCTGTGCTGCGTGACGTGACCCCAATGACCTACATACAGTATGCATACGATATTTAAGTAACCATGACAGCCTGACACAGGTAAACGATAGAAGGTATGTTGAGGATGAGGTGAAAAGATATGTGTGTGACTGCAGCGCCCCCAGAAGGCTGGGCAGACTCATTACAGCAGTACCCGGGCCATGTAACATGGGTCGGTACTTTCGTCCACCACTAATAAAAAGGAGTAACTAACAACCTACACTTCATCTTCATCATTACCATCATCATCGCCATCGTCATGGATAAGAGAGCAGATCTGTTCCCTGCATGCAGCATCATCCACTATTAAAACCAAATCAACAACAACAAGGGATAAAACAACCTGACAACATCGAGGACATCAATGACAGGAACGTTCGCTCCATCCTGTGGAAGAGTGTTCAGGGGTCCGTCACGCCCCCCCGAAAGGCCGAGTGCAGGGTGATCACGCTCCCCCACGGCGACGGGCCTCCCACCAAGCAACAGGCTGCTCCTGGAACCTTTCGGAATTCCAGGACGGGGCACAATGTCCACCCTCCAAGCAAGGGAATGGCGGTGGGGACACTTGGAACTGACAAGGTGACCAGAGGAACCAAGTGGTGAGCTGCTCAATTGACCTTTGACTCCTGCTGGGGTCAATCGTCCTTGGGACGGAGGGGGTGAAGGGTATCCATCTCTGATTTAGGTCTGGTCCCGTCCTGGCAGATGTCCTGGCATCCAGCCAGAGAATGTCATACAAAAAGGACAGAAAAACAGAAGGCAGCCGTACAAAAACCACTTAAAAACGGAACATGCTTTTCCTCTTATACATGATAAAGACGGTTCAGCTTTCGACAGCTACTGCACCGGGTGGGGGGCGGGTGGCGCCCCCCCCGTGCTAAGAACAAAAACACAACAGAGAGACCCTGTCAGTCCAGGCCTAGGTGGGTGGGCGGGGGGGGGGGGGGGGTGCCGGGAACGGCCCGGGGGAACCCGGGGGGGTAGCCGGGGACTGTGTGGCCCCCGGTGCCGGGGGGCGGGGGGGGGGGGGGGGGGGGGG
>JABFDZ020000045.1:964611-975421 GCA_019775955.2 Pollimyrus isidori | reverse complement strand
GTGTAGTTGTGCGGCTGGCTTAGCGGATAAGCCAAGGCCCAGGCCCAGTGCAGTTGTGCGGCTGGCTTAGCGGATAAACCAAGGTCCAGGCCTAGTGTAGTTGTGCGGCTGGCTTAGCGGATAAGCCAAGGCCCAGGCCCAGTGCAGTTGTGCGGCTGGCTTAGCGGATAAGCCAAGGTCCAGGCCCAGTGTAGTTGTGCGGCTGGCTTATCAGGCTACCATCTAATCAAACAGAAGCCGAATGCAGTGCGTACCTTTACCAAGATCATCCACCAAACTCCTGACATAGAAACCACCACCACATTCAATGTCTGCAGAGAGAAATAGGTGTTTCAGTTAAACTATTAATGCAAATCACAACTAATTATATTATGAATAAATTACAATTTAACTGGATACTTCTGTTGGACTCTTGAAACATCCAGAGCAACTTCAGTAAAAACACACTTTCGTACAAAGGGGTAAAAACAAAGTGTATGTTCAGCAGATAATCAGTACAAAGTAGTAAAGGCTTCACAGCCTCTGGTTGGCTGAGAAGAGAGGTCACATGGACAGATCAAGCAGCTGCTGTAGACCTGGAATCAGGCCACAGGGACAGCAACATACCAGCAGGGTGCTATGGCTAAAGACCAGAGGCTATTAATAGCTGCAGGAAAGGGGAGGGGGGTGTATGGCAGAGTAACAGAGGGGGAGTACATAAACAGGATTGGGGGGGGAGCGGGTAAACAAGGTGACGGGGGCGGAGGGCACAAACAGAGTGGGGGGGCAGGTAAAAAGGGTGGGGGAGAGTATTATACTAATTTATTTTTGAGAAGAGAGAGTCAGCCAGTCTGTTTCGCAATTCAGAGTTAAGAACTTTGGGGGATTCGAAGCAACAACCTTCCAATCCAGTCCCTCTGAGCCACACGCCGCCCCATCTAATAATCTGTAATAACATAATATAACCCTCAGACACACAGGTGCACAAAGGCAAACAGACACACAGAAAAACAGGTTTGCGATGGTGGCTTAATGATCGGGGATCAGCACTTGTAAACGAATGATTGCAGGTTCAAATCCCTGAGGAAGGTACCGCCCCCCAAGCACTGCTCCCCGGGTGCCGAATTAGCTGCCCCCTGCAATGTCACATATGGGTTAAATGCAGAGAACATATTATGTTGTTGTGTACTATGTGCTGTGGTGTATCAACAATGACAATCACTAAATTCTTTGTGGGGACTCTCCATTCATTTCTATCTGGAAAACTCTAATCCCAACATAACGAGCTTAACCCTCACCCAGCCCTAACCTCAGCCATAAGTAACCAAGCAAAATATGAGACTTTTGGCATTCTTGGTTTTCTGATTACATTCACGGGTCTTTGTGGGGACCTGAAAAATTGTCCCTACGACATCAAAATAACCTTTGGTCTCCACAATGTAATACGAACACAATCCACACACACGCACACGCTGACATGCAGCGCAGGGTGATGCTAACCCAGGGTAAAGAGGGGGGGGCTGAACTCCTTCAGGCTCAGGTTGTACACGGTCACGGGCCGAGCTGGCTTTGCCTCCACCTTCTGACCCTGCTTTAGCAGGACAGAGAGTCGCTGTCCGTTCCTCTTTAGGGCCGAATATCTGAAAGGATACGGGACACCGTCACAGGGGCTCACTGGACCCCGCCCTTGGACCCCACCCTTGGACCCCGCCCTTGGACCCCGCCCTTGGACCCCGCCCTGCCCCGTGCACTTACAGCGGTGGGACCTGCATGATCTCTCCGGTGAACTTCTTCAGCTTCTCTTCCATGTCTTCTCTGGTGATGTGGTCTGCACAGATTCAGAGAGTGGGTGGGGGGTTCCCTGAGATCACCGGCCCATTCTGCTTCTGGGATCTCGTTAGAGTCCAGACGGCACTCCATCGGTCAGCCAGTGCACCCTCTGTTGTTACTGTTGTCATAACAGCTCACGAACCCAGCCGCACATAGGCTCACCGAAGCTGTTCTCCTGGGTGACAGTTCCTGTGGCGTCCAGCGTGTCTGTGGCCTTCCCAAGCTCTCCCACAGCACTGTACTTCTGTGGACAGACCAGGGAGTTTGCTCAGCGGCAGCAAACCCTGTAACCACAGCATTCAAATGCCTTTGTAATACTCTTTACTTCGGAGCCGTTACTACAGAATTCCATGCAATACTTCCCCCCGAGATCCTTTGCCCTGTTACTGTTTATTAGGGGTTAACAGTACACAAAAATCATGGTTCAGTATGGACCTCGGTGTTGGAAGACATGGTTTGGCACGTTTTCAGTACAGTGGGATGTAAAAGAGACAAACATAATTTGCTTCTGTTAATCTTTATTAAACAGTGGTTTACCAAACAAAGTACGACGGTCTGTCAATACTGCTGTAACCTACTGATAAAAATAACGTTACTTAAAAGTAAATCAAAATGAACACTCACAAGTAAATAAAAATTAAATTAATGTCCATTAAGGTGCACATTTAAATTAACGGTACTTGATCTGTACTGTATTCACATTAGCCGCTTTCAGCTCCATATTAGAACTGTGCAACAAAATAATGTCTCAAAAAACATAAAACAAATATCCATTATGTTGTAGCATTTTTTAAAAATACCTGTGCTCTACTAGTATTCACATTAGCTTCCATCTTCACGTTAAAATGTACGCGTTCGGCGCTGCTTCACCTGCCCGTTTCCAAATGTTGCTCGGGGAAACACACAGCAGTTCCACAATTGCTGCTTTCGTCCCGTGCACATGCGTACCGAACCGAAAGACCAGTACCGAAAATTTTCGGTATGAACACGTGTACTGTTTAGGGTGAGCAGATAATCCATGTCAGGGAGGCCACTTTGAGGTACTTCGGGTTTTACAAACTACTTTCAAACTGAAAGGCTCCTGCGCTCTGCTAAATAGTTCAGCTCTCCTTGTGCTGTGACTGGTTTGCTTCCTTGACGAAAGACTCATTCAGCTGTTTCACATTAGCATTAGTGACACATGAATGATTACAGGAGACTGACCAATCAGCACACAGCAAGAGCTCAGTGCCCAAGTGAAATCCAAGTCCGTTTAATTGAAATGGTAGTTTACAATTCCTGTCCTAGCTCAGAGTGTCCTCCCTGACATTATCTGGTCACCCTAGTACTGTTACACTCCTACTGTTTATTGTATATTAATTATTGATATGGAATTAATAAAGTATTTATTCTGTCTATCATATTTGGTCATCCTAAAGCGGATCAGTTCTGTTGTTCTGAAGCTCTACTCACCTTGGAACCTGTCAGCATGGTGGTTAACATTTTGGTCCCGCTGCCAATCCCAACCACTATATGGAAAAAAAAAATTACTCATAATTCTCAGGGACAGAAATCTCATTAACCACTCCAATAAATTAAGAGGCATCTGCCAGGTGAAGAAAAGCCTGAATTAATCTCAGAGATAGCTACACCCAAAGTCCGCAGGCTAATTCACAGCAAGCAAGCCCTAACGATAGACACACTGGTTCCGATGGATGTTCCTCCAGACATTATTTGGATGCCTAGTAGCAGCTTGGTCTTTTGACAATGACAATCTAAGGATTTCAATGACCCACCATGGAGGTTCTAGTGTGCATTCCCCATTAACTACAACTACGTCAGATAACGACCTCATCGGACCAGAGCGGAACTCACCAAGAACGCCAGAGGCAGCGCTGTCCAGCGTCCCACCGTGCCCAATTTTAAGCAGTGCCTTCTTCCTCTTGCGGGGGTTCTGATACTTCTCACCCACCTCTGTGACATAAAACTCCAGATAAGGATGCCTTTCTCCCTCCTCCATCCTGCGACGCTACACACATACATCATGCATACATCTGAATCGACAAGTTGAAACCCCACTGCTGTCTTTCACACGGGCCTTTCACAATGAACATCACTCACCTTCTAGAAGTTTCTCCTTCAGCCTATTTAACACGTCAGCCGATGTGGGTCCTTCTTTCTTATAAACTGCAAAAAGTCCATTTAAAGACTGCAACTTGGACAGCGGAGCTCTTTGAGACATCACCGCAGCCATGCTTGCAGTAGCGGCGCTAGTGTATGACGAAAATGATCGTGGTAGGGGATTCTGGGTATTGTAGTTTATTACTCTAAAATTGACTTACAGTTTGTCAAATTACGCTTATTTTATAATTCAACAACGATTTTCTCAGATTTTTTTTTATTAGTGTTGTTTTACAAACGCCTTATAATTACTCGGTGCTTATTCCCCTCTATAAATCGAAGATGGTTCTCATTGGTCCAATTAGTAAATAAATAATATAATAGTGTTATGATTTTCGACAATCTCCCGCGCGGTGGTTAAACCCGCTCTCATCCGAACATTTCGTCATTTTTGACAGTTTGCTAATCTGTGCCCAGAGTGTTGCGCTGTAGGCTCACGCTCGGAATGCTGTTGGTTTGATTCCTATCTACATGGTATTTGTAAATTCTCATCTTTCTAAATGCAAAAATATAGAAGTACAATAGCTGTAAATTCATATGAGAGATCACGCTGTAAGCAAGTCCATCTTCCCGGTCTGGGTCACGTGGATTCTTCTTTAGATGTCTAGTGAACCAGCAAGCAGCAGTTTGGAGTACACAGGAATTTGACCTGGTGATACAGCGTGGAAGAAATTGATAGCAAGAATTAAAAGGTTAAAAATAGGTTATCGCTGAAGACTAATGGCTAGTGACTGTGGTGTGAGTCCCACCAATCAAAATAAACGCTAGGTGTCTTGTGACCTGACTCTTCGCTCAGTAGCCACATGTCATGCTCAGCCTGGCCCGGTCATCTTCACCTCAGAGCCCACGTGACTGTCTGGGCTGAGGGCAGCAGCTCTCACTAGAGGTAGAGGTCGGCCCCGCCAGACACACACCTTAAGGCCACTCTCTACCCCCCCCCGGCCCCCCCGCTTCTGAATTATAACACAAATTCAAACACAAAAGTGTTAAATGCTTTAATGCATCAGGGAAAAATTAACAAGAGCAAAACCCAAACGCCATCCGTTATGAAGAGGGCTGTGCGGACGCACATTTTACCAAGGGTAGCACAGTTTTCATTGGCCAAGGCAAAATGACGACGTAAGGTGCAGGAGTCAGGGTGCTCTGTGGGGGGTGAGGAGACAGTGAGGATGGGGCACGCTGGAGCACACTGACAGAGGGCATGGGGTATACTGACAGGAGACTTGATGGGATACAAACACTAGAGAGCTGTGATGCTGGACGTATGCAAGCACCATCATATGTGCCCAACAGGGGTCAGTACTGCAGTTTCAGTCTATTAGACAGTCAAGATCTCCGGTCTCTCCATGCAGCACTAATAGGATGTTTACAGGGAGCTGAATCTACCCCCCTCAGATGGTCATTCCTCCCTAACCCACTTTTGCATCCCTTTTACCCATGAGAAACAAAAGGCTGTGTATGATCCTGCCCGCTGCTCCGAACCAGACTCAGTGCAGTTTGTGTGACGCTCAGCCTGTCAGTCTCATGGGCAGACGAGGGGAAGAGCCAACTCTGCAACGCCTCCCAGGAGCAGTGAGTCGGAGCAGGAAGAGGAACCGCAATGAAGGTCCAAGGCTGGCGATGGAGAAAGCAGAGGATGCACGAGCGCTCCTGCAACGGGGACGTCTGTGTGACTCGCATCCGATGGGAGAGCTCCCAGTCCGCAGCAGGTGACCTTCGGGGGAATCGGCGCTGCAGCCGAAGCGGGCATCGGCAAACGCCGCGCGTTTGACTGCGGCGGGCAGAGGCGGCCGGTGACGAGGAGGCTTGACGTGTGAACGCAGCGACATCGGAGACGACAGCCTGGCCCCTGCTGCCCTCGGCCCGGCGACTTAGGATTTGCGAGGAAGTGTCAGTATAAAAAACGGCATGAGCAGAAACAATCACGGGCTTTACGGACGGACCGTGGGACAGAGGCAGGAGCGGCAAGTCAGTCCCGCACCCCTTAGGTCTCAGTTCACAGAGGAAAGGTATAAAAAGAGACCCGAGGTACAGCAATCCGTACAGCGTCTGCGTGGAATCATGTCTGTGCAAATGTTGAACTCTGGAGCTCTGTTAATATTAAGACAGCTGAAAGTGGAATGGGCGGACAGAAACCCCCCCCGACACACCAGGTGGGTACAGCGTGCCCCCCACTCGGAGGTGAGGCACACGGCCAGCTCAGAACTTCAGATGGCCATCCCAATGTCTCCCCACGACGAAACACTATTATTGGCAAAAAGTAGAGGTTCCACAGGGCAAAGTCCACAAAATATTCTCAGAAAACTCAAACCCCAAGAACTGTAACTGACAAACAAAAAAAAAAACAGCATATTTGCTTACTGTTACAGAAACACAAGGTTGCGAATGACGCTTGCCGTCTGTCCTTATAAATAAAGCATGCTCTGGAAAAAGACAATAATAAAACATGTACACGTAATGCTCACATTATGCCCACTGAAGGCACAGCACATGAGCACCCCCGCATGGTGGAGGACTATACTACACGACACAGCAGTAATGGATGGAGGGGCTGTGGGCATATCAGATACACGTTATAGAAAACATTGTTAAAAGCATGACATGATTGCAATATCTGGACCGGCATTGACCATCAGGATATGATGTCACCACACGCCCCCCCCCCCAAAAAAAAACACACCCCTTGCCGCTTCCATGCACGTCCCCGCGAATGACAGGCAAACCTGAGAGCCGGAAAGATCACACCCACCGGCATGTGCCCCCCCAACGTTACGAGAGGGTGGAGCCACAGCCTGCCGCGGGGGATGAAGCGGTGAGGGGCGGGACGAACAGAACGGGATCAACAGCAAAAAAAACACTTCCATCACCTTCTCTCCCACGAAAATTAAAAGGCAGAAACACGTTATGTGAAAGGCGATGGAGTTTTAGACGCTGACCGAGATGTGCGGCTTAAGAATGACATTAAAAACAAACCAACGAACAAACGTCTTTTTACAGGTGAGAGTTCTGACGTGTCCGCTCAATGCACGCGAAGTGCAGAATCACACGCGACACCATTTCTGCCGCGACGCCCTTCTTCTCTCCAGCGTGGGTGAGGTTCCGCCACATCACGGTGTGTCGACACGCAACCCCCCCCAGGCCCATCCAAGCTGAGGCAGAACACGGGTACGGTCTCACGGCGACGTGGAAGCATGGAACTTGACAAAGGCGACGGCGGCCAGCTCCTTGCAGAACTCCTCCAGGACGATCACACCCTCCAGCAGGGTCATGTGGTCGACGCTGGGCGGGGCCACACACACACACACACACACACACACACACACACGTGAGCACATGCGAGGAGGAGAACCCGCTTTTAAACCCCGCCACGGAGCACCCAGAAGCAGCGCCGAGGGACTCACCCCGTCCGCTCCGGGTCCAAGCCCAGCAGCCTCTTCCTGACCAGCAGGAGTTTGGGGGTGAAGTCGGGGATGCGGTGGATCCTCAGCATCAGATCTCCCACCACCTGGAGCGGGAGACACACAGCCCCATGGGGGGGGGAAGCGGGGGGCTCTCGTTACACGGAACTGCAGCCCTGCGGGACAGGGACGTGCCACCACATGCCCACCGTCCCTCATGTGGTGCCCTGTGACGGCAGGACCAGATACTCAGCTAATTCAGCAGAGACGTACTGACATACAGAGAAACAAACAGACATAAAGGCAGGCAGAGAGACAGGTACACAGATAGAGACAAGCAGAGATCTGCAGAAAGAGACGCCGGGACACAGAGACTGGCACAGAGATGAAGGCAGGCAGAGAAACCGGCAGAGAGACAGACATATACATACAAGACATGCAGAGAGACTGAGGGACAGACAGGCATACAGACTTACAGAGAGGCAGGCAGACAGAAACAGGCAGACAGGAACAGGCAGAGACATGCAGAGAGAAACAGGCACAGAGGCAGAGAGACAGATTCTCTTTCTCAATCCGTGCCCCCGCCAAACAGAGGGCGTTTACCCGGACTGTGACGGAGAAGAGGGAGCGGCAGGCGGGGGCCAGGTTGATGTAGGGGTCCAGCAGGTACTCGTGGAGGTGAGGGTGAGGCAGCAGGGCCAGCTTGGACAGCACAGACGTCACCTGCAGGTTCACGTCGTACGGCTGCAGGGAAGGGAGGGCGCAGATACACCAATCAGGCGGGAGATGCTCCGCCCCCTGGCGGCCACCAGCCACCCAGCCGATGCTCCGCCCCCTGGCAGCCACCAGCCAACCAGCCGACGCTCCGCCCCCTGGCAGCCACCGCCCACCCAGCCGATGCTCCGCCCCCTGGCAGCCACCGCCCACCCAGCCGACGCTCCGCCCATCGACAATCAGCCTACCTGGTCCAGGATACGGCCCATGCGGTCAAAGAGGACCTTCAGGAAGTGGCCCTCGAAGAAGGGCCCATCCTGCTCACACTTCTCCAGGGGCCTGGGCGTCCCCAACCACTCCCAGCGCATGCAGATGCCACAGTAGTCCCTGAACTGGGGGTGCAGAACACGGTCGGTTTTGACGCTCTGAACGTCTCACGCCCGGCTGTGCCGGTGGCCTCGGTACCTCACAGCGGCGGGTGGTGCCTCACCTGTCGGTGTGCATCTCTCAGGTACGTGTCGTAACCGGAGCCCTCCACCTGGTACGACGATTTGGCCTCTTCAGGCACCAGGCACAGGAAGCTGGGGACAGAAGAGTGTGGAAGGGCCTGCTCAGTACAGCTTTGATACTGCTGCTGTACGTGTGGCTCTATCTACAGCTTACAGCCATCACAGCTCAGCAGCACATGGACTCCTCTGAACTTCGGTGACATTCTCACAATGGGGGGAAAAAAAAAACTCCACTTTAGGTCCACATGAGGGCCGCTGTGCAGCTAAGTCACACACAAGCTCTCAAAAACCGAACGGCATGTATACTGCACCCTGCCCAGACCTGTTGACTATCTTGTGGACCTCCGTCTTCCCATCAGGCTTTGCGTGGTCTGGCGACTGAGGCGGCGAGGAGCTGAGCCAGTCCGGGCTGGAGAGTCTGTTGTCTGGGGAGAGGTCTGTGAACAAAGGGTCCTCCTCCAGGTCTCTGCATGACAGCACAGCATTTCGTGACTTAATGCATGAATGCAGTTCGCATTCACCCGACGCAGCCTTTACCTGTAATCGCCATCCCAAAACGGCAAGTTACCATGCCGATGCAGGAGGGCAGAGGTGAGATATCAGTAAAACACTGTACTGTGATTATGAACATTCATATTGTCATAAATTTGAATTTTCTCTCATGATATAACCCAAACACTTGTCTTGCACAATAAACAGTCAATACACTATTTTTACATAAATTTGATCAAGATATGCGTCTATTGTTGGCGTCATTTCAAAATCCACCTGCTACATTTCACTCTTGTCTACATATGAATTTCGCAATATGATAAACATCAACGTCAATATGGTGAAAATCTTACGGCATATTTCCCAGCGGTACTGTGCACAAACATGTTAGCCTATCAGCACATAAAGAAGTATTAGCATAGTTTGGCATATGTTAGCATCTGTATGTCTCAATCTGTGCACATATGCATTAGCATTTAGCGTATTTGGATAAGGATGCGTGTTGCACAGAAGGCGACAGCTGTCCCTGCTAACAGCATTAGCCTGACTTACACAGCATCGGGCGGCTGCCCGTTCTCCAGCGCCTCCCTGTCCTCCTGCGGCTTGTTTTCCAGGTAGCGCCGCTCCTCCAGGTTCCTCAGCACCAGGCTGTACACCACGTGCTCGCAGGGCTTCTGCAGCAGGTGCTCGAACATGCGCAAGGTCATGATGCTGATCTGTCCAGCGGGAGGCGACAGAGAGCGGGACACGGTGAGGCGCCACGCTAGTCAGCAGTCTCGATTTTTTTAAACTTGCGGTGTTGAAACAGTTCCATGTAAATACTGCCTACACGCAGCATTAGTTTTAGTATTATGACCCTTTTTCTTGGCTTCTGACGGACCTCGTCAGACAGGTGGTCGCAGTGCTCAATGAGCCTGTGACGCAGTGGGGGCCGGCCTGCCCCATCGGGGGTCTCCGCCTCGCGCTCCTCCCCCAGCAGAAAGTACACCGTCTCCTGAAGCAGCGCTTCCGAACTGATCTGCCTTATAATTCGGGTCAGCAGGGCTGTGGAGGTCAGGATGCCCATCTCTGAGCTGTTGGGTCAAAGGTCACATTAGCAATGTCAAAGGTCAGACTACCGGAGGATTAGGGTCAGGGCTGTACGTAAGAAGAGTCGGAGGTCCAAGGGTAAAAATTTTACATTGGTCAAAGTTATAAACGAGCGAATTCAAGCATGTTTCTGAGACATCAAAGTTCAATGGCAAACATCATGGTGTGATAGTTACGTTTGCATGAGCTGCGGTTCCAGGGTGGGCACCAGAAACTTCTCTCTGACGGCCCGGGCCAACACCACAGCTGCCGTCTGTCCAAAAGAACAGCCTACTTTCAGAGCATGCTGGGAAATCACCTCAGTGCCACCACACTCACATAAGGATCATCTTCAGAAGACGTCTCTGTGTCCAGCATGCTGCTGCTGTCTCAGTATGTAGTCCAGTGTGATTCCAGCATGCCGTTGCTGCTTCTTCCATGCTGCCCCTGCCTCGGTGTGCGGTACTCCGTGTGTGCAGCATGCTGCCCCTGCCTCGGTGTGCGGTACTCCGTGTGTGCAGCATGCTGCCCCAGCCTCGGTGTGCGGTACTCCGTGTGTGCAGCATGCTGCCCCCCCCCCCTCGGTGTGCGGTACTCCGTGTGTGCAGCATGCTGCCCCTGCCTCAGTATGCAGGTACTCCGTGTGTGCAGCATGCTGCC
>JABFDZ020000045.1:950402-964511 GCA_019775955.2 Pollimyrus isidori | reverse complement strand
GTACTCCGTGTGTGCAGCATGCTGCCCCTGCCTCAGTATGCAGGTACTCCGTGTGTGCAGCATGCTGCCCCTGCCTCAGTATGCAGGTACTCCGTGTGTGCAGCATGCTGCCCCTGTCTCAGTGTGTGGTACTCCGTGTGTGCAGCATGCTGCTCCTGTCTCAGTGTGTGGTACTCCGTGTTGAGTGTGCTGCTTGTTTCTGTGTGTGGGTGGCCTGTGTATCCGCATGGTGGTGTTGGTACCGTCTGCGCCTCCTTGATCAGCTGATCACAGTAGTCCAGCCAGGACAGGAAGGAGATGAGCGGCCTCTTGCCTGTGAAGGCCGTGGCGTCCTCCTTCACGCTGTAGGCATCCAGCCTGCCAGGCGATAGGGGGCACGCCTCAGACCCAGCACAAGACCCCCGATTCCCAACGAGGGGTACAGCTCAGGGCAGAGTCCCAATCACACACACCCCCAGAGCAAGTACCGCACCCACTTACCCCCAGTTGACGGACTCCAGGGTCTCAATGTCCACCGGGTCCATGGATGCGGGCAGCGCCCGGTAGAACGCGGAGAGGCGCTCGGCCAGCAGCTGACACAGGGCTGTGCTCTCCGTCAGGCAGCGGGCGGCTGCCGGCTCAGGAAGGCTGGCTAGCAGCATCAGACCCTCGCAGGCCTTCACCACAATCCGGCCGTCCTGCCAGGGAGAGCCGTGCATAATAAGTACTGCCAGCCATATAACTATAGAACCATCCTGATGACGCGGTCAGAACTGCTGGTTATATAACTGCCAGTGTCAGTACAGTACAGAGACACTGGGGACAGAGTCAGTACAGTACAGAGACACTGGGGACAGAGTCAGTACAGTACAGAGACACTGGGGACAGAGTCAGTACAGTACAGAGACACTTACCGGGCTCTTGGTGAGGTTGAGCAAGGAGTTGACGAGGTTGTAGCTGTGGTTCTGGTCGGCCTGGGCACTCTGCTCAGCAGCAGCTGCCCCATTGGCTTCCAGTCCCGGCTCCCCCACCGCAGGTGCCTGGCCGGTGTCAGGTGAGGTGGCCCCGGGCGCGGCCCCTCCCAGCCCCCCACACTCAGATGCCCGGGTGGCCCCCACCTTTGCCTTGTTCTGTGGTTCACGGGCAACATAAGGGACATGTGGTTAAACTACCGACGTAGCAGAGGCCCTGGGGACGGGCTGCGTCTCAATGCAGCTTCAAGGGGTCATCGGCCCACCTCCAGGAAGAAGCTGACCAGGTAGGGGTCCTGCTTCAGCTTAGCACAGACAATGCAGAGGAACTGAATCTCCTCATTCTCGGTGGGGGCCGCCAGCACCTCTCCACACAAGCGCACCAATTTCTGTTGGCGGCGGGGGGGGGGGGGCAGACACACAATACAATTCATTTAACCAAAAACAGAAGCAGGAGAAGGAAGGGGGCCCAAGCCGCTGTGTGGGGCCTCGGGCCGACGGCAGCCTCACCTGCACCGGTCTGTGCACGTTGATGTGAGGGAGGAGCGGCTGGCGAATCCGCCCCAGTAGCTTGGTGTAGAAGCCCAGCACCTGCTGCTTCATTCCTGGGGGGCACTGGATGGGGCAGACGCACAGGTCACAGTGTGGCCGAAAGCGCGGATACCCCCCCCCCCGAGCGTGCACAGGGCACATGCCGGCTCCTCACATCGGCCTTGCCCAGCGTGTACAACGTCTCCAGAATCTTGTGGTGTAGAAGGTACTCCATACAGGGTCCAGTCTCGCCAGACTCCCGCTCGCCCTCCTCCTGGGTGAGGATGTCCAGCATCTGCTCCAGGTGGGATGGGATGTTGGTGTCCGTCACGGGGGCCTTGTCATCTGCCCAAACAGCACCAGCAACACTGAAGGGCCAACTGAACCCAAGGGATACCTGGAGGTATCTCTAAGACCCGCCAGCACAGTGCGATGCAGTCACCATCTCCAGAGCCATGTTGCAATGACAGCCCAGGGGCCAAGGGGGGGGGGCTTACCTGACGTCTCTATGTAATAATGAGTGATGGCCTTCCAGTGGTACACAAAATCCTCCTGCAGAGGCAGAGAGGGTGCAAGCTGCAAACACAAAAGGGAGAACAGTCACCTTCCACCCTGTGTATCACCTCACCTCATGTCCTCTCCATCCTGAGGGACTGGGATGCATAGCTGCACACATACACGCTATCTTCTGGGGCTGGTGCTTTCAGTGACAGCAATGCACGAATGACGGGCAATGTGCTTTGTGCCGTGCTGACCTTACTTGAGGAGGCGCACCATACACCTCAAACCGCATATCACCCCTACAGGAATGTCCCAATACAGGAAGCGGGTCATCCCTGGTCTGTTTATGGAAACCTTTCATTTTAACTTCGACCCGATCTGAGCAGGTGAGAGTGAAGGCTCGACGACCAGGCTCGAGTACCGGTACTGGCCGACGCGTCTGGTCGGAGTCAGGACGGCCCCAGATGACGACCCTTAAAATTATCTGGAAAGCCGCTGACATCCAAACAGCGGCTCCTATGAAATATGTACTATCCGTATTTAGTAACAGTCCGCTGGCTACAGCGACGATTAAGGGCAGTTAGCCGGCGACCCGGCCGCGTAGCATCTTCGGCTAGGGAGGCCCATTCGTCCTCGGTCTCGCCTGACACCACAGCCGTGGCTGGGCGCTTCCTTCCCCTCTGCGGCGGGTTTCCTTACCGCCTCGACTGCGTGCTGGAGGATGGAGGTGAACTTGGAGAACATTTTGTTTTTGGACTGAAGCAGCTTCTCCCGAGAAGACCGAGAGAGCTCCTCTATCTTCCGTCGGTTGCTGCCGCCGCGATCCAGATTGAAGCTTTCATAAATGTACACTTATCCCTTAAAAATAATAATAGTAAAACTCAACGATCTAATACGAGCGCGTAAAAGCTAACGGGTCGACTCGGGCGCCCCTCAGCACTACGTAAACATCGTAACGGCTGCTAAGCTGCTAGCCAGCTAACAGGGACACCGTGGCACTTCCAAGTCCAGTCTGACTGGGGCGCGGAGAGCCGTCCGTACCGCCGCCTAGCGGCAAGATGGTGCAACGGCTAAAACGTTCTTGCGAGGCTCATCTGAAACGACGCTTAATTTTCCGTTTATAAGTATGGGTTCATTGGATTTCTGTAGATGTAGTAGATCCCATCTTCTATCCTTGGAAACATACGCAGACACACGTACAGTTCAGTGCAATCGATCACAGGCATTTTGGAGAATTAAGGGGCTGGCTTGCTGGCCAAACAGAGATGTCACAATTCTGCCCCGGCCAGGGTGAAGATCTTCAAATCAGAGGCAAAGAAGTTAAATTCATTGAGCCATACATGTGAATATCTGAACTGTGCATTCCTCACTGGTATAATGTAAAAACCACATGCAGAGTGAAAAATAACACACTGTGTATTCCCCAAACCCTGACCATTAACACACTGTGGATTCCCCAAACCCCATCCAATAACACACTGTGGATTCCCCAAACCCCATCCAATAACATACTGTGAATTTTCCAAATCCTGTCCAGTAGCACACTGTGTATTCCCTATACCCTGCCCATTAACATACTGTGAATTCCCCAAACTCTGTCCATTTTTAATCAGAAGCTGCCAAGTTAGAGCACCATAATATCTCAATGTACAGCAGTGGAAAATATTACGAGACCACTATATATTTTTAAACAAATCTCCATTTTAAAATCCGTATTTATTGTGGTTCTGCTGGCAGAAGGTTCGGGTGAGCCACAGGCTGCTTCCAGCTTCAAAGTTTCTAATACAGCAGTACATAACAACAAGGTGAAGCAGGAGAAACTGGTAACAACCAGAATCCAGCCAGGTACGGGCGGAAGCAACAGTCTAACGCCAGAGATGATTGTCAACTTATCTGACAGTTTCTCATGAATCATAGGATGACATCAAGTGACCTTCAAAAGGTGCAGGAAACAGGTGTGAGGTGCACTGCTAGGACAGGGAAGTTTGTATCAGGCTCCTAGAAGCAGGACTGAAATCCCCTGCAGGAAGGAAGAAGCACTTCGTTAATGAGAAGGGCGGCATGCTGGTGCAGTGGTTAGCACTGTTGCCTCACACCTCTGAGACCCGGGTTCCGGTCTTCGCCTGGGTTACGTGTGTGTGTGGAGTTTGCATGTTCTCCCCGTGTCGTCGTGGGGTTTCCTCTGGGTACTCCGGTTTTCCCCCACAGTCCAAAAACAAGCTGCAGGTTATTGGAGTTGCCAAAATTACCCATAGGTGTGGCTGGTGTGTGAATGTGCCCTGGCCCCCCCATCCAGGGTTGTTCCCTGCCTCATGCCCGTTGCTTCCGGGATGGGCTCTGGACCTCCTATGCCCCAGTAGGATAAGCAGTTTGGAAAGTGGATGGATGTATGGATATTACACATTATTATTATTCACAGACACACACCAGTAAACAAAAAATTGTTCAGTGCTCCCTTCATTTTTCCACGGCTGTATATCACGCCACATGTCACAGTAGATGACACTTTGTCTTTCGATGTGGAGGCACAAAGTCCTTATTGGACATATCTGCCTCATGCTATCTCACATTATATCTTGGCTGTCATAAATGATGACTCCACTGCAGTAACGAGGTAGCTTCATCGATCAGGCTTAGGCAGTGACTTCACGGGGCTCTTGGATAGAGGAGTCATTGATACTTATTGCGGATGCAGCTTCTCTGTTTCCACTCCAGTGATCACAGCTCTCTAACGGTATGCAATGCACGAGCATTATTTGGCATTATGGCAGTGCAACGTGGCCTTTAATAGGGGCTCCAGTGCAAAAAGGATGGATGATCCCCAAAACAAACACAGTGATTATGCACTTTTGTAGGTAACCAACTGAAAAAGCGACCTAGCGGCAAACTGAATGTCGTCTCACCCAAGGACAGGAGGTAGCCTGCACGTAGAGTGTGAACTGTGAGCAGCAGAGGTGGTCAGGCCCCGTCAGCCTGCCTCTGCACCTGTCAATCACCCTCCCCAGGAGATGGTCGGGGAGAAACGACAAGGGCAAGGCGAGATCTCATCCGCAGTGAAACACACTGCTATGAAATGATCAGCCCATGGTACTTGTATTAGCGTAGTATGATACAGTATAAGCAGGGGCAGAGGAACTCCCGGGGGGAGCGTGTACTTCCAATATTTAATTTGGCCTCATTCATCTCCCCCACCCCCCCACAATCTGCATGATTTGATAACTGGTGAATTTCAGGGAAGTACTGTACTACACTTTGGCAACAAATGCATTGAACTTTTTTATATATATTTCCTAATCCAGGATGCAAAGGACTCCCTGGACAGGACGCCAGTCCATCACAAGGCATATACTTGCTTATATCTTGCCCATCTAACCGTTTCCTCTTTTACTGCAACGTGTTTTTTGCCTTGCTTTCTTTTAGAAGGTTACATGTTTTGCCAGATGGTGGTGCTGAAGTCAAACCTTTATTCTTAATAATGGTCAGCCCAGAGGGATGATTAGTTCAGCACACACAATGAATCAATCTTCACTAAAGGTATAAATTCAAACATTATTTTACAGAAATTGTGCCGTTGTGGAGTGGTTCAGATGAGAATGATTGAATCCGCAAAACTAGCAGGTCAACTGAGATTTAAACCGTCAAACCCAAATAGAGATTGGATCGCTGGACAATTGTGCAACTTATGCTTTCTCATTTTGCACTTCAGATGGTCCAGCATGTTTTGGGCTTCTGACCGACAGATAATGTGTTACAAGCCAGTTCCCTGTTCTGCTGACAAAGGGAGATTGTGGAGTGTGACTTTAACTGGTTAGCTTCAAGCAGATTGAAGATCTAAGGGGCAAAAAGTTCAGTACAACAATGAAAAGCTGGTTTGCCGGTTGCCAAAGATCTATATCAGGACAGAGCGTCACAATTATAAGTACTTTATATTGTTAGCCTAGAGCTCACTAAATCTTTTCATGGAAGACTTATTTGATTTATGGTTTTCTCATGGTATTCGCTTTGTTACATGTTTGAAACTTTTAAATGCAGCACATATCTCTTTATCCCACTCTGCAAAACATTAATCTTTCTAGGTGTGTGTATTTCTGTGTGTTTATTTCCATGGCATTCCATGGGGATACGCACATCAGCCAATGAGCCATTGTATTTGGCCACGTCACAGGAAACACGGTGACTGGCCTAAAGCAAGAATACTCAATATTGAGATAAATAAATCCCCAAAAATACGGACGTTTAATTTACAGTACTGTCATGGCACTACTTTCCCTTTTGTGTGCTATTAAATGGAGATGTATATGATCAAACACTAATTATTAACAAACTATACAATGACCTGAAGAACAGCCGTTTTCAGCGAATAGTCGGCTGTCAAACTAGCAAAATATATCACATTATGTGAAGCAGCGTGCATCAAACAGCCCCGCCCATACAGGACACGCCCCGGTCACGTTTCTCTAAGCCTCTCAATTTAGAGTCACGCGCACCTCGCGTTTCTTTTCCTCGGCCACGTACGAGCCCCTCCCAAACCCACCTTCCCGGCTATATACTGCGCCTCTTATTAAGCAACGCCCCACAACTCTTAAGCCCCGCCCCAAAATACGCTCCCAAACCCTCCTCGCCGGCCGCCTTCTCTGCTATTTGACAGGCACCACCCACTATATATTTAAGCCCCGCCTATAAAAGACACCGCCCGAATAAGTAACTGCTGCTAAGACGAGGCCCCGCCCCTATGTTTTTTTTTGCAGCCCCGCCCCATAAAGGACATTGCCTACCGCGTCTCTTTTTGCTCCGCCTTCTACGTAATACGCCCAGCCCTCGGCTCCGCTCTGCCCCTCGTCCTCCCCTTTCCCTCATCACTGAGCATAGACGTGCCGTCCTGCTTTAATTCATTACAGCGATCGGACGACGCGTCCTTCGTTGCACTGTTTGGAAACCTATCAGGATAATATTTTTAGGCGACGTTCTTTTTTTTTTGAGGGGGTGAAAAAGCAACGTCTGTGTGAGACATGTCTGCGAGAGGTGAGTGTCGATGGGCATTCTGATTCTTTGCACTGCGGTGTGCGACGCTCGAGCCTGCGGTAGCCGATAGAAATAACTGGTTTATTTGAGCATTGACGCTGTGCTGTTGCACGGCCTTTGCCTTGGCGCTGATTTTGGTGTGTGTGTGTGTGTGTGTGTGTGTGTGTGTGTGTGTGTGTGTGTGTGCGCGCGCGCGCACGGCGCGTGTGTGTGCTCGCGTTTGTGCGTGTGTGTGTATGTGTGTGTGTGTGTGTATGCATGCCCGCGTTTGCTCCTCATGGGCTTCAGTGTGCTCACCAGGAGACCCCTGTGCTCGTCTGTATTTTCTTCTCCGTCACCCGTGGTTGCCACCCGTAGCTGTCACTCGAAGCTGTCACGCGTAGCCGTCACGGGTTTGTTCTCGGTTGCTCCAGCTGTTTGAGGTACGCGAATAACTGCTGTGTGTTATATAAACCGCCCTAGTTAGTTTATGGTTTATCCCCGTGCCATAGAGCCGTTCATTATGCGGCTTCCTCTTCTTATAGCCGCATTTTCCTGCTTTCCCTCTGCGATGGAGCTCCCCAGTTTGGCCCGTGCTATTGCCGCCTCTGCGTGCGGTCATTGGGAAATACGGGCCGGTTCTCCTGACAGGATTAGTGTATGCGTTAACACCGGCTTTTGTGCCCCGCCAGCAGCGCCTGCTCATTCTTCTTTTCATCCGGACGGTTGAATAACATGTCGACTCGGCATTTGTGAGGTGCGCCTGAGGCACGGAAGGGATTTACGTGGAACCAGGAGGCAGCAGGATCACATCTCAACGCTGTCACACAAGGGGAAAGGGATCTCAGTTGAAAAGTTGTATTAAAATCTGAAATTTTACCATACAGCAAGTTTTGAGTTTTGCACCAAGGCAGTCTCTGCACTTCATTCCTCTTTAAACTAAGTGTGAAACTGACTGCTTACCCTTGTCCATTGTTGAATCTCATTGCACATTCCCCTAGAGGTGTAGACATGTTAATGCCAGGCTAATGTTGTACTGGTCTCAAGTGGAATTTCCTGATACTACCTGAAATATTTTATTTCTAATTACTTAATTACTGGAAATGTTTAAAATATGCTTGGTCTAAAAAGGATTGAGCTACATCCCTAGGTGGCGGAGTGGAGGCTTTGAGGCTAGGGATCTGTGCCAGCAAGCAGAATGTTGCTGGTTCAAGTCCCATGAATTCCAGGGGTGATTCTACTCCATTGGGCCCTTGTGCAAGGCTCTTAACCTGCAATTGTGTAAATTCTGTGTTTGACGTTAATTTACATCCAGTCCTACAAGCAGGACCCCTGATTTCCTGGGTCAGATTTGGGGGTTGGTGGCAGGATTGGCACTCCAGCCACTGGAAAACATTTCACACTGTTCCATTCCACTTGAACTAATGTGGTGCTGAGGTATCACCTGGCACACAGCTCCACTTTGGTACTCGTCCCTAAGGTGGGAGCACGGGTAGACATGGCTGCTTCTCGCTTTCCCATAAAGAAGCTCTGTGATCCATACTGGCTGTTAGTTGTGGTGGCTAAGCCTCGTTAGCTCACCGCTGCTAACTGCTTTGGGTAACAGAACTGATACATGGTGTGAAAAAGCTTCCCATTTTATATGCCTCATACACTGAAATGAAGAGCTCACTTTTGCTCCAGTCCTGATGTGTGCTGTTCTGCCTGTATGTGACTGCCCCAAATCTGTCACCTTGTCACGCAGATATGACTGACCACTAAAACAGCAGGCTTGTTTGTGCATGTTTGTGTGTTCCTGAGAAAAAGAGGAAGGCCAGGTCAAAGAGAAGAAGATATGGCAGGTCTGACCTGAAAATGCCAGCATATGTGCTCTCAGTCAGCCCATATATACCCATCAAAACAAAGCTGTAGTCTTTCTGTCTTGTGAAGCTGTCAGGTTGCTGTGGTTTGGGGCCCCCGGGGGCCTTTCCTTTGGGGTCTCCGGTGCCGGGCATTCCTTTGGGGCCCCCAGTGCCGGCCTTTCCTTCGGGGCCCCCGGTGCCGGTCTTTCCTTTGGGGCCCCCGGGGCCGGCCTTTCCTTTGGGGCCCCCGGTGCCGGCCTTTCCTTTGGGGCCCCCGGTGCCGGTCTTTCCTTTGGGGCCCCCGGGGCCGGCCTTTCCTTTTGGGCCCCTGATGCTAGCCTTTCCTTTGGGGCCTCTGGTGTCAGTGTCCCCTTTGCCCTTTGGGCCCTTGGTATCATTATTGCCCTTGGGTCAGTGTTCCCTTTGATCCTCCTGGTGTCGGTCTCTCCCGGTGTTAGTGGCTGAAGGAATGGGGAGGGACAGTGACAGAGCCACTCTCCTGTACCATCATGACCTTTCTCACGCCTCATTAGCAGTAGCTCTGCTGTAACCTTCCAGCCAATCAGATCACGCCTGGATCTGAACTACTTGTTTGTTGATGTCTTGCCTCATTCAAAGTGAAGGGGAAAGGCTTTGGCTGAATGCTCCTGTTTGTCTGTTTGTGGGTTACCCTGTGCGTTTGGAGAAGGCCTTGCTCTTTGTAGCCTTTCTGTAATGCTACAGGAATGCTGTGTCACAGTGAGAATGGCTCACCACCTTCCCCAGAGATGTGCTGGGGGCTGCGGCTTCTTAGCAGCTGTAAATGTGGGTTAGCATGCTGCTATATAGAGCCATTTTTGTTCATGTGCAGCTATAACCCTGGGAAGCGTTGCAGAACACCTGCTCACATATGCTCCATCCATGCCACTACCATGCTTTTCCCCTGCTCCACCCATGCTGATCCCATGCTCCGCCCATGCCACTCCCATGCTCCGCCTATGTTACACCCGTGCCCTGCCTATGCTCCGCCCATGTTACACCCATGCCCTGCCTATGCTCCGCCCATGTTACACCCGTGCCCTGCCTATGCTCTGCCCATGCTCCAGCTATGTTCTGCCGGTGCGCTGCCCATGCTCGCCTACACCCCCCTGTGCCCCAGGGGCTTTGATTGGCCAGACTGCAATGTAAATAAAGAGCACTGCCATGTTGCAGTAGGGGGGGCTACCTTTGGGAGTATGCCACTCAGCCAGTGTGACAATGTCTGGTCTGGGACTGCAGTCATTTCTGGGGGGGGCTGCAATTGTTCCCTCAGTTCATGGCCCCTTGCCTCTGTCCTATCTCCCAGCTGCAGGTCTCCCAGCATGCTGTGTGGTATGTGAAGTGAGGTCTGAATCCGCGTCAGACGGCCATTTTTAAAATCAGCATCGATGTCCGGGGCCCCAGGGACCTCTGCTTAGGGCCACCTTAACAGTCAAGCACCCAAAGTCCGTCTTTTGAAATAGATGTGTGACGGTGTCTAATAATAATAATAATAATAATGAGCAGCTTTGCACAGACAGACCCCCCATTACCTATTTCCAGGTAGTTAGGAGCTTATCGCTTATTTCTTGCCAGGAGGGGTTCTTATTTCATTAAGGCGTGTCTAGAGGCACCTCCTTCAGGAATCATAGCCTGCTTTGGAGCTCCGCTTTAGACATGAGAGCGCCCCCCATGTGCAGCAGGTGGCGGGGCAGGCTGGCAGGCTCCTCTGAGCCTAATCCTAGTGTTTGGAGCTCTGCTCCGGAAATGACATCACAGCCTGACCACAAGGTACTGTTTTCCCTCTTGATTTTGGCTCTGGGAGGCGTAATGAGTCACGAGAGGCTACTGGATGGAAACTTCCAGAAATGTCGGTGGGATGACGTGGGTTGCTGGCTCAGTGGAAGCTCCAAAAAAAGCGGCCAGGTGTTTCCACCGTTTCTTAGTCTTGTATGGGTTCTGCACTGTGGGATGGAATCTCCTGTGGCTTTGAATGGGAACATACCACACCCGCAGGTAGGGTACATACAACACTTGCAGGTAGGGAGCAGACCACACCCGCGGGTAGGGAGCATACCACACCCGCGGGTAGGGAGCATACCACACCCGTGGGTAGGGAACATACCACACTCGCGGGTAGGGAACATACCACACTCGCGGGTAGGGAACATACCACACCCGCGGGTAGGGAGCATACCACACCCGCGGGTAGGGAACATACCACACTCGCGGGTAGGGAGCATACCACACCCGCGGGTAGGGAGCATACCACACTCGTGGGTAGGGAACATACCACACTCGCGGGTAGGGAGCATACCACACCCGCGGGTAGGGAACATACCACACAGGCAGGGTAGCTGATCACTGTAGATGGAGGTGCTGACTGGAAGATCTCCCAAAGTAGATAAAGCTCTCTACCTGTCTGCAGCACCTTCTGCTGCATTGACCACAATGCAGCATTGATCTGGGTGTGCTCATACATACATGCCGCTTTGATGCAGTGATTCCAGTGCTTTCTAATGCTGGCACACCAGTGGCTACAAATGCCAGTGGCTACAAATGCCAATGCCCACTAATGCCAGGACCTCTTAAATCTGGTGCCCTGTAACACCACTGCTAACTAATGTCAGTGTCTTCCCAGCAAACACTGGTCCGACGGCGATGTTGTGTCCCCGGCCAAAAACAGTCGAGGTAAGATGGCATAACTCGGTAAAAACATGCGACACAGAACATTAATGCATCCAGATACATTTGTACATGTCTACAGTTGTCTGGGGTTGCATGTATAGAGTTAGTGTTAGAAAAGGCGCCGAAAAGACGTCGAATGCACGGCACATTGAAGTCAAAGACGTCGAATGCACGGCACATTGAAGTCAAAGACGTTGAATGCACGGCACATTGAAGTCAAAGACGTCGGTTCAACTTTCATTTCGGAACTATTTTTCAACCATGACGGGGGGACGTCATTTCAACTGTCATCAAACGTACAAATGTTTGCTGGGTTGTAACTCCAGTGCCCACTAATTGCAGTTCCCAGTATGCCAGTGTCTGTTAATGTCAGCACCTGTTAGATCCAGTACCCTGTAACACCAGTGCTCACTAACTGCATTGTCTGCTAACACCAGTACCTACTAAATGCACTGCCCACTAACTGCCCCTCTGCCTGCTTGTGTAGCATGCACGGGCAGGGCTTCAGTGCCCTCTGCTTTTTCCAAATTTTTGATGCAGTGCAGCCATGCACACTGGGCCTGGCCTGAGAATGGCACAGATACGGACCTTGGGGAATAAGGACCAATGAGAGAGGCAGAAAAACGCAGGTGAGATTCTGAGCCTTGTCCTCCCTGTCCTTCTTACTGTCCCCCTGTCCTTCTCTCCGATATCAGGGCACTCTCCTCTTGCAGACAGATGTCCCTCATTGGCCAGGCACTGGGCTCCTATTCAGGCCCATCTGCCTGCTCATTGGTCTGTCTGCTGGTGACCTAGAAGCAGCTACTGATCCAGCCCATGAATTGCAGCACTGGAGCCTGCAAATATGCCGGCCATTAGCTGCTGTGCCCGGGTCTGGTGGGACCCAGCGGCGTTCGCTGTCAGGCCTGGTCCCAGCCACAACATGGCCATGGTGTCAGGATTTTCACTTAAGCTATTTGGTAGGCTGGTGTAAATGGTGAAATCTCTGCTCGTCCATGTTCCTCGCTTGGGCTCGATGAGTGTAATTCCCCTGGGATGGTGCTGGACTTGGCCCTGTCCCGCATTGAATTGTGGGGTCGTCTGACTGGGGGGTGGCATCTGGAGGCAGCAGCAAAACACACAAGTTCTGAAGATGCAGTGAGTGGCCTATGACAGGAACAGGAAAGACCCCCCAAACACGCTGTAAAACAGGCAGAAAGTGTGCGTGGATCAAAAGTAAGTTAATGTCTGGAATTAAACGACACGCATTATAACCTCCAATGAATGGCCTCCTGCCGACAGTGTTTATTCACTATTGCCCCAGTGACTGATTGGCCGAATATGCGGGGTCACATGGTCCGATGGGTCACATGGAGGCTTCCCGGTACCATTCGTTTTTTCTCACTGTGCTCATAGCCCTAGCCTTTGCATCCACCGCCATGTGTAACTGTCTTCAGGTTTCTAAAAAGTGCTTTTCCTTTCTATCATTTTAGGAGAAGTTTGAGGCCTGTTCCACTTTCTTTATATCGATCGCCGCTTTGCAGTGAAATTTGTATAATGCGCGTAACGTGCATAATATGCGTAATGTGCGTAACGTGCGTAACCTGTGTAACGTGCGTAACCTGTGTAACGTGCGTAACATGCGTAAGCAGCCTTGAGTCAGTTATAATTACACACACAGTTCAAAGGCAAACCACTTAAGCAAACTCCATGACAGGATGTCTATAATCAGATCTGACTTGAACCACAGTCCAGAAAATCCTCCTACTCTATGAAAACAAGTCAGAGCAAATGTAAAAACTGTAGTGTAAAAAGGGAAACTCTGCGGATCCCTCCGCGACGCGGCTGCTGTGGGTGGGAGCGGCTGCCTCTTCACTGGCAAGTCTGATGTGTTGTGGCTGTAAACTGGCCTCCATAAATGTCTTTGCGGGGAAATCCTGTGAGGCGTGTCCCTCCAGGGGCCCCCGGTTCTCAGGGCACGGCAGCCACCCCGCTACACACTGGTGGTTTTTGCAGTTTTGATTCTGGTATCACCGTGGCCCCTCCCAGCAGCTGGGGGGGGGGAGGGGTCGATCACAAGCATCAGTCATGGTGTGTGTTTGACCAGCTTCGCAGACAGTGAGTGTATGTTCGGTTTTGGTGTTGCCCAGTGGCCCCAGTGAAAAAGGGGCCCCAATCAAAAAGGGGCCCCACTCAAAAAGGGGCCCCACTCAAAAAGGGGCCCCAATCAAAAAGGGGCCCCACTCAAAAAGGGGCCCCACTCAAAAAGGGGCCCCACTCAAAAAGCCACTTTGGTGTCCCCCACCAGATATTTCAAAAACTGAATAAATAACTAGCAAGTAGAATCAGCAGATCGCAGCAGCCTGGCTGGTTAGCAGAACTTGCTGCTTCAGTGTTCCCTAACACACATTCACACACACACACACACACACACATGCATGCAGACTTACGCGTGCACTCACACACAAATGCACACACACACATTATTATTTGTGGGGTCTATCCATTCATTTGGGTAAAACCCTAAAATATCAGCCTTAACCCCAACCCACCCCCCCCACACCCAGTCAAACAAAAATCCTTTATTTTTGGCATTTTTTATTTCTTTTTTTTGGTGGTGC
>JABFDZ020000045.1:901767-913887 GCA_019775955.2 Pollimyrus isidori | reverse complement strand
ACTAACACGTTCAGCCCGAGGTCTGCGTGGTGACCAGCGATGCAGCCTTACGGTCTCACTAACACATCTAGACTGAGGTCTGCGTGGTGACCAGCGGTGCAGCCTTACGGTCTCACTAACACATCTAGCCTGAGGTCTGCGTGGTGACCAGCGGTGCAGCCTTACGGTCTCACTAACACATCTAGCCTTAGGTCTGCGTGGTGATCAGCGGTGCAGCCTTACGGTCTCACTAACACTTCCAGCCTGTGGTCTGCGTGGTGACCAGCGGTGCAGCCTTACGGTCTCACTAACACGTCCAGCCTGAGGTCTGCGTGGTGACCAGCGGTGCAGCCTTACAGTCTCACTAACACGTCCAGCCTTAGGTCTGCGTGGTGACCAGCGATGCAGCCTTACAGTCTCACTAACACTTCCAGCCTGAGGTCTGCGTGGTGATCAGCGGTGCAGCCTTACAGTCTCACTAACACTTCCAGCCTGAGGTCTGCATGGTGACCAGCGGTGCAGCCTTACAGTCTCACTAACAGGTCTAGCTAATACATTGCTTCACTCAGAGGAGGAGTAAATACTTGGAGCTTGAAACACCCAAAACATCCAGCTGTGCGGGACAGAAGCAATATCTGCTTGGGTTTCATCATTCACAAAGGTTGTCCCTGTTCAGCACAATTGGCCCACAGCGCAAACAGAAGCTGTTAAAATATGAATGCACAGTCATATCTGTATAAAAGCAGCAGTGCGAACAGACAAACCAAATATTTAATAATCACAAATGGAACACATTTAGAAGATATTCAGCTCAGTTGCCAAATGAAACTTACGCACTGCAAATTGTTCTGTCCTTACCAAGATTTTTAATCTTATATCTGGAAATATAATATTAATTTTCTTGTTTTTAAAATTACAATAGTGCCTTGGAACACAAACTTAATTTATTCCAGAAGGCTGAGTTGCGATTTGGTTGAAATCCAAGTCGAATTTCCCCATAAGAATGAATGTAAATGTATTGAGTCCGTTCCAGATCCCCAAACGACTGCCTTTTAAAACTTATCTACCTACCAAACTAATGATAAAAAACATTAACAATCAATATACAACTAATACACACACTTCTGGGACCTGAGTTCAAGTCTGTGTCAGGGTTCCATGTTCCCCTCATGTTGAGGGGTTTCCTGTAAGTTTCCTGCTCCTGTTTTTATGCATGTAATTCTCTTAGAACTTGTAGACCACAGAGATGGTGGTGCTTTGTCACTAAGAGTTCTGCGGCAAATGCAGGGTGAGACCTCAGAACTTGTGGGTGGAGCCAAACCTGAGGTCAGCCAATGAGAACAGCTGTGTAACAGGTTGCTGTGTAACAGAGAGACAGTACGGATGGGAGGGGCAAACTGACTGGAAGGAGCCATATGTGTTGCAGATGTAAGGAGGGTAGGAGGCAGTGGTAACACCTCCCACAGGAAGGAGGTGCTGGGCCGCCATTTCAGTTTATTATCCCCTGCCCATGTTGCTTATGAGGTCACCGGCTCCAGGACGATGAGAAGAAGGAATGAGCCAGTGGTGGAGAGGCCTCTGACGCAGGCTGCGAGGTTTCCCAACTCCCACGAGGCAGCCTGCCCGTCTGCATCTCCTTGTTCACAATCACTTCCAGACACATTCTTCTGTCCTGCTTTCGGGAGGCCCTGGCAAAATAAAACTCAACATCCGAAAGACTCCATGGGAACCCTGTGCACAGCACAAAACACTGGCTTTTATTGGTACAGTTGTTATTTCTGAGAGTGACTGAATCTGGAAAGGTTTCGATAAAGGCCCAGTTCCAGAGCTAAGTGCTATAGTAGAGAAAATAGCAGGGTGTCTGCAGGATAGGTGTTTACTGTCTGCAGTGTGGGTGTTTAGTGTCTGCAGCGTGGCTGATTTCTGTTGATTTGTGCAATGTTGGTTTGGAGACTGATTTCTGCTGCTTATTGCTGCAGCCTGGATATGGAGGCTGATTTTCGATTCCTGCAGTGTGGGTGTGGAGGCTGATTTTCGATTCCTGCAGTGTCAGTGTGGAGGCTGATTTTCGATTCCTGCAGTGTGGGTGTGGAGGCTGATTCCAGATTCCTGCAGTGTCAGTGTGGAGGCTGATTTCTGCAGATTTCTGCAATCTGGGTGTGGAGGACGATTTCTGCAGTGTGGATATAGAAGCCTACTTCTTAAAATTGAGATGGATGTCCTTGGTACCTGATGCTTCCTACACCCAGTCCTGTAATCTGGTTCAAACTAAAAAGAATGAGAAATAGATGACTGCATTGAATGTGAGGTTCTGGGTCTGGGTTGGGGCGCTGATGAAGACAGTGGTGATACAGGAGCATCCATAACACTGGCGACATTGTTGGAACACACCACCGCATTGGCGTTGTGATCTACCTTCCAGGTGCCCCCTAACCAGGTTCTGTTATTCCGATTCAGGTCAGGAGTCTCGGACAAAGGTTAGTTTTTCTACACAGCTTACTAAGCTGGCCTTTAGGTGAATATGGGGGCATTGTCTAGGACCCCCAGCCCCCCAGGGAAAGAGTAGGAGGCAGGGCCCCTGTTGGGCAGCTCTGTAACTCCCCTCCCCAGCCCTCGTTCAGAGTGTCCTTGTGTCCGTCCTGAGGTGCCAGGGCTCTGCCAGGCTGGTCCTGCTCTCCTCCTGCATCAGAATGAAGTTCCCACCACAGGGATGTGGCTTGTGGTGAACTTTGCCCCCCCGGCATATTTCTCCTGGTTTCCCTGGAGCGCCGGTGTACTTGATTCTTCAGAAATTAACTTGAGATAAAATCTGACTTTTGGAGCATTGTGTGCACTGCTTTAAGAATTGTGAATTGTGAAGTGTTTACTGACTGCACCGTTTCCTCTCGGCCATCGAGCCCTTGTGTTCATGTCTGTGTGGCCATGAGCCGCTATGCGCATGTCTGTCTTGCCTGCCTTGCTGCCTGGCTCTGGTGACCCCCCACATCCTCCTTCTCCAGGCAGGGGACAAACACTACCACCCCAGCTGTGCACGATGCAGCAGGTGCAACCAGATGTTCACAGAAGGTGAAGAAATGTACCTCCAAGGTGAGCGCGTGGCCTGTGGCTGTGCACGGTGTGCTGGGTTACGTGATGGAGTATGATGCTGGACAGTGGAGTCTCCTCTCACTCTGTGTCTATGGTTGATGGGTCACTCTCCCTTCACAGGCTCTACAGTTTGGCACCCCAACTGCAAAAACAGTACCAAAGCTGAAGAGAAGCACAGGGTAAGAGTGTCCTGGATGGCGCTGCAGTCTGGGATGCGCTGACTCTGGTCACCTTGTCGTACGGATGTGTTCCTACATTCTATGTTGTCTTTCCCAACCACCCAAGCCAAAGCATCCCCACTCAATGCATTTTTGCCACAATTCAGAGTCTGGCTCCTGGTGGGATCCCGGCTACATGGAGGTCTGCTGTCATTTACTTCTGCTATTGCTCCTCCATGCCACTGTGGCCAACCAGGAGCTCTCATGTTAGTGAACGCATTGGTGTGTCTTCCAACCTATGCCTCCGACGCTCCTCGGGGTCCTGCCGTGGGGAGATCTACACCTATGTAGGGCTGTTATTTAAAAAGGCTTAGTTTTCCCTGATCCAGGGGGTCGGCAGCACCCCTCAGGACATGCCCTCCTGGTTCTGGACATCCACAGTGTCTGCAGGAAGAGTCTACCTTCAGGTCTGGAGGTTCACGGTTGTCAGAACGCTTTATCGTTAAGGAATCCTCCCTGATTATGGACCTTCAGAATCTAGGATTAGGAATCCTGTTGTGTGACGAGTACACTACTTTTCAGCCGTGTGCAAGGACAGCTGGAGTGGACAGGAAACAGGCAAGCGTCTGTCACTGGGAAGCAGCAGGAGAAGATCGATGCTCTATGCCTGTTTGTGGGGAAGCCCAAGCATGGCATCTTGGTGATTTCCTTACGTGTACTTGGAGAGCAGTTAGCATAGGTCTGCTTCTATTGAGCTAGGTTATCAGTAACCAGTGATCTACACCATTGGAGTGATGTTGCAGTGTCCTGCACTACTGACATGGTCTCTTCCATTGGTGTTACCTTCCATTGCAGTAGGCTCTTGTTGCTGCTTCTCACGCACATCACGACCGCTCTTGTCTAACATACAGGGGTTTGTGGGGGTGCTGGTTGAACAAGGAAAGGCACCAAACCCCGGGTATGAGCCGTGTTTTGGTTTGGTGGCGCCCCCCAGTGGGCCGTGTCAGAGCCAAAGGTTTCCCATATCCACCTTCTTCCTTTCCTTCACAGCTGCTACCTCCCTCAATCAGCAGCCTTCACAAAACAGAAAGGCAGGTACTGTACTCGCTATTGGCTGTTTAATGGCATTGTCATTCCGACCACCCCACCACACGCGCCCCCACCGTCTCCTCGCTCTTCACTCTGCACCACCTCGAAGTGGAGATGGTGCCCATTCTGCTCCACCCTGCCCCGGAGATGATCCTGCAGTGCCAGTACAGTGCCGGTACAGTGCCAGTACAGTGAAGAAGGCATTAGACCTGTCTCCTGATTGACCAATCAGGTTAGACATAATGGTGTGTGGCAGAGAAGCCACGCTCCTCTGGGACGGACACAAGTATCTGATAAATTTAGGGCAGCCCTGCAGCCCCTCACCTCCTTAGAAACCTGTACCTGCCACTGCCCTCTTGTGGAGTGTGGGGGCAACTTTGAACAGTATGGCCAAAAGGCACGGCCTGTTAAAATGGTTTACCAAGTGACAAAGCGGACTACGTACCCCTCACCCAGTCCACAATGAATTAATGACGACTCAGTGTTATGCGTTTCACGATAACGTTGTTCCATTTTTCATTTCCACCAACAGACAATGAAGATTTGTCCTGAGAATTCACATGGCCTGCACTGACCATTGTTATTGTGTGTCTGCAATTCTGACAGCCGCCATTCGGTGGTGCTGCAGAACCCCCTGGGATGCTATTTAGAAGTGCATCCTGTTGGTCACCTGTCTGCCTGCTTTGAAGCATTGCATACAGCATAAAACATGCTTGATTCAAGGACAGTTTGTTAAATATTCCAGTGCCATATAGAGTACCGATTGTAATTTGTACACCTCTGTGATTCAATTCTGAAGTAATTCTGTTTTATTATGGTCAAGGGACCAGCAATAGCTGTCGTCTTTGGATTACAGTGCAGTGACTCACAGGGCGGCTGGCTGCTTCTATGCCTGCTTCACCGAGCCGTGCGGTTCTCCCCCGTGTCCTGGCATGAGAGCCCAGCCCTTCAGATATGGCTTCAGGCTGAGATTTCTCCAGGGTGCCGATTGGGCTGTTTGCGTGAAATCGTACCTGAAGGGCCTTGCTCTGGGCCTTGCGGCACATGCCAGCGATATGCTGCCGACTGCCTCCTCATAAGGAATGATGACAATAGCATGGAGGAGAGGCCGAGTTGATCCTGCTACCTCTGTGAGCCGCGGGGGGATCTCGCCCATTCCTGTGCTGTGCTTAGAGTCGCGTCTCTCGCTGTTCTCACCTTGACCGCCTGGTCTTATGTGCGTGTGCCATGCCACGTTGCTTCTGTAAACACTGTGTCCTCTTCCTTACAGCCTACAAGGTCCTCGTCCGAAAGTATTTGTTCCCGACCTGGTTCAAGCATTCCTGGCTCACCGGGTCACACCATCTATGTGAGTCCTTTAATCTGTTCATCCAGTCACTAATCGGTTTCTCGTTCCTCAGCCAATAACATGCCTGTGGTCACTATACACAGCTACTCTGTTACTCATCCCTGAATAAAGATTTGTTATGTTTTGTATAAACAACTCACAACTCTGAGCTTACAAATAACATTCTCACTGTGTTCCCTTAATTTGGTAATAGTTATTGACCTACAAACATCTACAGTGAAATTTCTCCTACATTGGCCCACACTGGCATTTCTCAGACCTTAAGTGGTCTGCACCTTACACTGATGTTTGGTGAACCTTTTATAACTCCTACATTGATATACAATACAACTTCTTTATTTTCCACTCTTGTAAATTCTAAAACAGTATACAGTGGTACCTCAGTTCTCAAACTAATTAGAACTCAAATTTCTTAAAAGTTTAACCAACCAGTATAAAATAAATTAACCTAGAACTCGATCTGAATCTCAGAAGTCAAACCATGAACGCCGACCTAAGATAACTTGTACGCACGGGGAAATGAGTTACGCGGCACGTTTCTCAGTGGAAACAAAATACTTCAGTCTCAACCTCGTATTTGCTGTGATAGCATAGTGCATGTTCATACTAGCTGAATACATATATTTAAACAGTACAAAAATACATTTATACAATGATCAGAAAATTTGATCAGAACGCGAACTTTTTAGGATTAGATCTGGATGGATCTCAATGGATTAAGTTTGGTTCAATTAAGGTACCACTGAATATGACATATGTCACTGTGTCTAATAAAACTTTTCTCTACTGGCTGCCCTAGGAACTGCCTGCCCTATACTAACCCCCCAAGAACGACACACTGGCTCCAGCCAGCTCTGATTCCCCCCGTAACCACTTCTGATTTAGAACATCTCCTGTAGTATCTGCCTTCACCACAGCCTGTATCATGAGCACTTTGGAGTTTCTCACAGATACTGAGGCTCAACAAAAATGTTGATGGTTCAGATATCAAAGGGCTTTAATAGATTTTCCACATGGTTGAAATTACCACAATTACGTACAATTATGGAATCACACTGAAGGCCACTGTAATAAAATAATAAAACATTTTCCACATGGAATATTCCAAACTTCCATGTGTTGTCTCCTTGATGTGATAACTCCTCTTCTCACTATCCTTATAGCACCTTTTTAAAAATCGCTTCTGTTGTCCTGTTTCAACCAAGATGCAGGTGAGATCCCAGAACGGAATCTCGGCAGTCTGCTAATTCTCTTACTTCCTGCTTACTACACCTAAGAGGTACAAACAGAAGCTCTATGCAGAGAGACTGGTGACCAGCTGCTGCCGCTCCAGGCACAGATCCTGCCCACATGGACATAATTGCACCCACATGTGTTCCTCAGAGATTAATGCTTAGGAAGTTTAGTAGGCTCTGCTGCACTGCCTCTCTACCAGAATAAACAAAAGGGCCATTAATCCCAGACTAAACACTCACCGCGTCTTCCAGAGGGAACCTGGAAGATACATTAATTGCACATGCACTCAGAATGTTCTAGACAGTTTAAACATGAGGTCAGAGGGCCTGAGGTCTGCACTTTTTGCCTCATCAAACCCTTTCTGCATCTTCCTGTGTCTCTCAGACGAGCTATAGCTGTACCTGCCAGGCAGCACAGACACCATATTGACCTCTCCGGGGTAAAAAGTGACGGCGACTTTCCCCGTTAGGGTGAATCTGGGTGACCTCCCACTACGCATGCGCTGGCCAGTGCTGGATGTAACACAGGGATTGGTACCTGGCACCCTCTGTTCATGAAACCTCATGCCTGTCCCTGCGTGTGGAGAAATATTCACTAAAATGTAAAATTATGCAGCTTAACTGCAGCCGCATTGGAAGCTCCAGTCAGGGTTCATATCACACATTTGCTTTGGAATAATTTCCTGCTGTCCTGATTGACATCAGCAGTCTGCAACCTCAGACTACCTGAGCTGCTCTAACATTCATGGTCACTGACAGCTAACATATTTACACCTTAAAGAGCCCAGGCGCCATGCTGGACCAAGCCCAGTAAGTAATCAGTACCTGATTTGGTAACAGACCTGTGTGTAATGATGATCTTTGGCCATAGACTATGTAGCACCAGCATCACATTTCCATTAATGTAACAATTTTTTTATGTAATATGCAGTTTAGAGAAAGCGGGGCAGCCACACTCAGCAGTGATTAGGGGCTACAGGCCTTACAGTGAAATCACTCGGTGACTCTGGGATTTGAACCTGCAACCTTCCGATCAAAGACACAGCAGCCAAACCCACTGAGCCCCATGGCAACCCCCATGGCTGGTTTAATACGTTGAAGGGCAACATAGAATGAGTATGAAGCACATTCTCATATTGCAGACATATATTAAGTGCTGGGCTTTGACCACAGCCTTCGTGAGTTTTTTCCATGTGCAATGGAACTTACCTGCTGTCCCTCTGTCACTGTCTCCCCAGGCGAAAGTAGACAATGAGATCCTCGATTACAAAGACCTAGCCGCCATTCCCAAGGTCAAAGCCATCTATGACATCGAAAGACCAGACCTCATTACGTATGAGCCTTGTTACACCACCGCCCTTGATGAGAGGCAGAGTCTGGGAGAGGTAAATGGGCTCCTAATGCAGTGCTGCCTTCGAATGGCGCTCTTCTTTTATTGGGACCGTGCTTATTTTCTGTAGACCATATGGGTCCTGGGAGCTTGAATACCAATGATAAACCTGACACACTTCGCACTCCAGACATTTGTTAAGACATGCACACCTTAATCATGAAGCAGTACCGAGTAACAGAGCGGTCAGAGATCTGAACAGTCCGGCCTGGGTCCACCCGCAATGCAGCCGCTATGCTAGATACCTGTGTCAGTGTGAGGGGCGTGTTAGTCAGAGTGAGGCAGTGCAAGGAAGGGGAAGGCCTGACATGCTCTATGGGGCACTGACGCTCATGGCGTGTCAGTGACCATGAGACAGGCCACCGGCCAAGTGTAATGCCCTGGTCATGCCCATCTTTGCCAACAGCCTCCGGCCCCCAGGAGAGAGCGGTCCTCCCTGCTGGAGCAGCGAGTAAGTGGCAGGCTCTGCCCTGGCCCTTCCACCGCTGCCCCCCCCCCCTCCCCCTTGCACCCTACTAACTTTGTGTTGTAGCCACACTCACTGCTAACCCAGGGATGATGTCATCTGCTGTCGGAAGAGGGCACAGCTGCTCTGCTATATTGAGTGTGTGTGTGTGTGTGTGTGTGTGGAGGGGGGGTCAGATATACGCTATATACATTTGGTTTCCAACAATGTGATAAAAAGCTGTTATTCTGATGTTGTGGGGGGGCTTTTTTTCGGTCCTTAGATTTTTTATAAAAATCTAAAACTGCCAAAAGCAATTTATTTTGGTTACTTATGGTTACAGTTAGGGCTGTGTAGGGGTATTTGTGTTGGGATTAAGGCTTCATAGAATGGACAGTCCCCACAAAGTTATGAGCACAGGTCTGTGTGTGGATTTTGTTTGTATTACGTTGTGGGGACTAAATGTTCCTCACAATGCAATAAAAACCTGTTATTTTTATGCTTTTGGGACCATTTTTTACATCCCCACAAAGATCTGTGAATGCAATCACAAAGATGGCTCCTATGATTGCCACCAGCTCACATTCTCGCTGGGGGCAAATTCAAGTTAAAGGAAGGAGCTGTTCATGGGGTCAGGATTAGGTCAACCAGGATTGGGTCAGCCAGGCTTAGGTCAGCCAGGATTAGGTCAGCCAGGATTAGGTCAGGAAGATTCTGCAGATTGCTCAGTAAAAAATGTGTATTTGTATTGATTAGCAACAGCACCACCTTCAGTCTTTGTGCTGCAGAATGAACTGTAGTCAGGTGATGGTCTGTTAGTTACATTTCTCTCAATTGACAGGCACAGTCCCCGTAGACTGACCGCTTCCCCAAACCGGCGGAGAGTCAGTCTGTTTGCGGAATGTGACCTTTACCCACAGACACGCCAAAGTAACTCAATGGCCGACTTGCTTGCTGGTGCCACCAGAGTCTCAGGAGTTTAATTGAGGCAGAGTGTCGCCGTCCTGTAGGGAATGTGGAAGATATCAGGTTTGTCGGGCTTCAGGGCCATAGAGGGGAACTGAAACGGACTCCCCAAATCAGCACTTTGTGTCATCTCATGTGCTGACAACTTCTTTAAAACATTTTAATATCCATCGTTGTATTTTTGAGCAAACTGGTCACCGAAGGAATTTGTCTTCACACTGAGCATGGCTTCCCACACGTGAGATCTTTGTATGTAGAGTGACACAGCATTCCACTCCACAGAGCAGGGCAGAGCAAGGCAGGGCAGAGCAGAGCAGGCCAGGCAGTCAGCTGTGAAGCAAACCAAAGACTGCCTGCACGTTCAGTAAAGGGAGTGCATACGGTTTATTAACTAAAACTTACCACCAGAGGGCGTTCAGCTTTCGAGGTAAACACTCATGTTAAACGGAGAGTGATTTTGTGTATTGCGGATACAGAATGTGTGTGGACGGAGTTGGAGTGTGCTGCTCAATAGGCAGTGTGTGGCTTTGTGTGCGCATTTGGCCTTCCTTTTTCAAGTTTCCTCGTGAATCCCTCTCACCTCCTGCATCCAGGTACTGGTCCTAGTCTCAGGTGTGTCCTGATGCTGTAGGGATGGGAGCGTCGTGCCATATAAACGCCGGTACCTTTATATGGCACTAGCTGCTCTACTGTGGGCCTGCAATTCTCCCTTTTCTTGGTGTTTAGATCCTGCCCACCAGCACTGTCCTCTCCATTTACTCTCTTGCTAACCCATATGCTTACTGAGTGTGTAACTGGACTTAGATGACATGATGTTGTGCTTTTGTCTTTCAGTCTCCAAGGACCCTGTCCCCTACACCATCTGCAGAGGTACGAGTTTCTGATGTTTTTGTTCTCATATTTAAACAACAAAGTCATGTTGTGTGGTATTGCGAGTTTATACTGATGCTGGTATCTCCTTCCGTTCCTGTATTTCATACTAATGCTGGTATCTCCCTGTGTTCCAGTAGTTTATATGGATGCTGGTATCACCATGTGCCCCAATAGTTTATACTACTACTAATATCTCCCCACTATCCTGTCATTTATACTAATACTGGTATTTCCCTGTGTTCCTGTAGTTAATATGAATGCTGGCACCCCTCTGCTTTCCTGTAGTTTATAGTGATGCTGGTATCACCTCATGTTCTTATACTTTATACTGATTCTGATATCTCCATATTATCTTATAGTTTATACTGACATTGGTATCTTCCTGTATTCCAGTAGTTTATACTAATGCTAGCATTTCCATGTGTTTTGGTAGTTTATACTGATATCTCCCTGTTATCCTGTAGTTTATACTGAGGCTGGTATCTCCCTGTGGTTCTCACAGGGCTGCTTTGACATGAGGGAGCGCATCATCCAGAGGTCCACCAGCCAGGGTTCCATTGGCTCCCCTGTGTACAGTCGCCATAGTTACACCCCCACATTGTCACGGTCACCGCAGCACTTCCACCGGCCGGGTAAGCGTTTGCTCAGGGCAGTTGTTCTGTGTCCTATTGGCTGCTTCTGCAGCATTGATGCCACGCATGCAAACACTTGGGTAACTCAGACAGAGTGGGCAGCCCCCTACTCCAGCTGCCCCCCACCCTACCAGCTCCTTGCTCCTCCCTTCTCCTTACCCTACCCCCTACCATGCGGTGATCCCCTGTTTCCCTCTTTCCCTCTCCTCTGCTCCTTGGGCACTTAATGCCTCATCCTGGTTCCTGTCTTCCTTTGCTCTGCCTCTTTGTTTCTCACTCCTCTGAGGTGTTTTCACTTTGATTTTCTATTTTTTAACTACTTTCTTCCTGCCCTTCTTTTTTTTCTTCCCTCCTCTTTGACCTCTTTTGCTTCCTGCTCCTGTGATGCCTCCTCAGAGTTGTTGACTGGAATGCAGAAACTCTGCTCGTCTTTGCGCAGTAGCTCCGTCCATAATGACTCCCGCCCCACCTCCCCATTCCGTCACCACTTTATACCCCATACCAAAGGTAAGCGCCCCCTGGTGTTCTGGACCACTGAAGATGGCAGCACTCATATATATCTCATATATATCTAAGGGGAATCTAGCACAAACAGTTGTGTGTTCACATTGTGCTGTGACATAAAAGCCAGAAGGTTCCACTTACACAGCTATTCTGGTTTCCAAGGCAACAGCAGTCCCACATCTTGTCCCTGGTCTCTACACCTGATTGCGTCCCCATACTGCTGTGCCCCCACCTGGCAGCGCCCCTATCCTGCTGTGCCCCCACCTGGCAGCATCCCCATACTGCTGTGCCCCCACCTGGCAGCGCCCCTATCCTGCTGTGCCCCCACCTGGCAGCATCCCCATACTGCTGTGCCCCCACCTGGCAGCGCCCCTATCCTGCTGTGCCCCCACCTGGCAGCATCCCCATACTGCT
>JABFDZ020000045.1:875405-892961 GCA_019775955.2 Pollimyrus isidori | reverse complement strand
GTCAGAGCGGGCAGAGCATTCAGTTTAGATAGGGCAGTCAGAGCGGGCATAGCATTCAGCTTGGATAGGGCAGTCAGAGCAGGCATAGCATTCAGCTTAGATAGGGCAGTCAGTGCAGTCAGAGTGGGCAGAGCATTCAACTTAGTGCAGTCAGAGCGGGCAGAGCATTCGGCTTAGATAGGGCAGTCAGTGCAGTCAGAGCGGGGAGAGCAGTCAGCTTAGACAGGGCAGTATGCACAGACAGGACAGTCAGAACAGTCAGTGCAGGCAGGGCAGTCAAAGCAGTCAGTCTAATCACTCCAGACTGTTTGGTTGTGAATGCAGGCTGTGAAATGCATGTATGTTATGCAATAAAACTTAACATTCCTGTCTTCCTTTGACTTTCAGATTCAGTCAGGTCTGGGGAAACTGATTTTGAAGGAGGAAATGGAGAGAGAGATGAACAGAGAGAGATATACCCGCAGTCTCTCCTCGCAGCGATACGAGAGCCCCTACATCAACTGCACTGCAGGTAATGACCTGTAGGGAGCACATTCTGGTCAGTACTCAGAGCTTTTCAGGAAATGACTTTGACACATTGACTCTCTGAATGAAGCTTGTCTTCGATTTTCAGATAAAACATCCTCGCTCCCCGGCTATGGACGCAACGGCCTCCATCGGGTAAGGTGATGCTCCAGACGTTGGCCTCCTGGACCTGCCCCTGTCAACCCCATGTCAGACACTCCCGTCATTTATCAGCCCACCTAGATCATGTACACACTCAGATATCCAAAGCCAAGCATCGGCTGTGCCATCTCAGGCAGATCAGGAGGTCCAAGGTCTCTGAGAGCCTCATACTCAGGAGTGTTGGACAGCATCCTGGGAATCACTCTGCCCTGGACCTTAAAGCTCTGCAGAGGGTGGTACATTCAGCTGAATGTATCAGCAAGGTTGATCTGCCCTTCCTACAGGACATTTATCTCAGACAATGCAACAGCAGAGCAGCCAAATTCAGCAGGGGCACAACCCACCCAAACTAATACCTCTTTACCAGGCTGAGGTCTGGAAAGCAGATCTGCTGCTTCTCAGTGAGAACTGAGAGGTTCAGAAGGAACCTTCGTCCTGCGGCTGTTAGGCTACTTAATGCCCCACTTCTTATTTATACACCTCACACTTTGCTTTATTTGTGTTGAACATTCAGACATTTTTATACAGTATAACTTTCCTTTTTCTGGCATTTACAGTTTTGTTACTTTTAATATCTTTATTTTGTTTTACTATTTATTATACTGTCTGAATATTTATAATTCAGACACTCCTGTCCTTTATCTGTCTACCTCCAGACATTCCTGTTTTTTTATCTGTCCACCTTCACGAGGCTCCTATCTTCTGTGCATTTTTCAACAGAATCATGATTCAAGATTTTAATTTTGAATCCTTCTCTGTTTTTCACCTGTCCCTTTTCAGACACTGTCATTTCCATCTCCATTGTTTCACCTTTTAGAATCCAATAGGCCACATTCAGCAGCTAATTATTTATTATAGTTTGAAATTTACCAACTACTAAAAAGGGTAGGACTCCCTTATCTGTGTTCCTTTCCTCTGCAGCCACAGTCCACAGAGTTCAGCCAGTACAACAGCTACAGCGACGTGAGCGGAGAAGGAAGGCGAGGTTTGCACCCGCCGAGGGCGTGTCCATCAATCTCAAATCAGCCAGTCACCGCCGCCTTTGCAGGAAACACGTAGCTGCCATATACTTTTAGTGCGGTGAAGTATGTTGCGGAACGTCAGACTGACCATGTGCTGTCTCACTCTCTCCTGTGTTTCAGAGTTTAAGGTACGTGGCAGCAGGCCGTCGGGAGGGGCCTTTCCGTAAGACGCACTGAGCATGCTCCACGGCCATGCCTTCACCCGCTCTCCTCATCAGTGTCCTTGTGGAGCCTTGCTGTGTCGCCAAGCGTTCATATGTAACAGAATGCCAAACGCATCCGTGTGCTGTGCTTGTGTTTATGTCACGTGCTGCTGGGACGAAGCGCTCCCTCAGGATTGGGGGGTACACCCACCCCCAGGGCCAGACACCTTCCATTAGCAGCCGCCCTATAGACATGCTAACACCAAGCCTCCATGGTACCATAGCCACCCCAGGCAGGGGACCTGGAGGGTGGGACACTTATAGAGGCGGGGCTTAGCCCTGCCTCTTAGCGAATGAGATGTCACAGAGCTGCTGGCTGAGACACTTACGCATTTCTGTTTTGTTTTTTTTTTTAAACTCAAGGGGAAAAAATGTTTAATCTGTAAGACGATGTGGTCCATCCATCATCGCTCATAGTTACTGTGAACTCCTTGATCGTTTAGAACATGCCAATAAATCCACTGCGGTTTAGACGTAAGAGTCCTAGGTCCCCAAGGCTGGGATTGAGAATTCCAGGACTCGGTAGCAGCCAGTGCGGTCCTGAGAGGGGTCCTGAGGGAGACGTGTCCTGGTGTGGGGGCCAGCGTGCTCAGCCCCCACCATGGCTCTGTGTCATACGTGTGTGTTTTATCCTGTAGCCCGCTCTCGATGACTCCGCGCCTGTAACAAGAATGGACAGGGGAATCTCTATGCCTAATATGTTGGAACCAAAAGCAAGTATTTATCTTTTCCATTGTCAATCTCCTGTAAAGTGTGAGACCCCCATGTAGCCATGTCCTGTTTGCCTGCAAAAACAGCAGGGTTGGGGGTGTACCCCAGGCCAGCCCAGCTGATTGGATGAGCACGCGGCTAACCACTAACACGCTAACTCAGCTGGGCAGTCTGGTCTGGTTCAAACTGGCAGCCTTGTCTTGTAAGGCAGATGTAAATATTTGCCCAGTTCCACTAAAGCCATGTCAAATCCACTCAGCACTGTTACCATGGTGACCACTCCCATCATGCCTGGCACTCTGGCTGCTCCATTCTTCCCGTGAGCAACTCCACTGGGGTCAAGGGTCCTGAGAATATAGTGACATCACAAGTGAGGCGGTGCTTGGGACTGTAAAAGGCTATGTGTGTGCCTGCCCGACAGGAAGTCCTGTCTTCTGTGTGGTTCCTTGCCCACTATTCACCACATGGTGAATGGCCTTATTCCATACATTGACATACACAGAAAAACATAGGTCTGCCTGCTATTAAAGACACCAGAGTTGTACCCTCATGTGGGTAAAGTGCACTGACCGAGTCCTGGCCACAGGGGGCTGTTAGCATGGGATCCCCTGCCAGTTCTCACTGCTGCTGCTGCTGCAGTGGCTCTTTTTAATCAGTCTGTACTCAACTAGTCATTTTGACTGGATGCTATAAAACTGCAGACTTACTGATTAGAAGCAGGCTTCCTGCGCAAGGCCACAAGCTTCAGTGAGTTTGCTGCCTCGGCACAGCATGCAGCACACCCCATCACGCACTGCCACACACTGCCACGCAATAATACTCACCCGAAATACACACTAATACTCACTGGAATGCGCCGCCACTCACAAATACTAACTGAAATACACTGCCACACATACTCACCAAAATGCACCGCCACACACTGCTACTCACTAACACACACCAAAATGCACCGCCACACACTGCTACCCACTAACACACACCAAAATGCACCGCCACACACTGCTACTCACTAACACACACCAAAATGCACCGCCACACACTGCTACCCACTAACACACACCAAAATGCACCGCCACACACTGCTACTCACTAACACACACCAAAATGCACCTTCACACTCTGCCACACACTAATGCATACCGAACACCATCTGCACACACTGCCAAGCACTAATACTCACCAAAATGCACCACCACATACTGCCACGCATTAATACTCACGGAAAAACATTCACACGCACTGCCACGCACTATTACTCACCGAAATGCACCGCCACGCACTGCCATGCATTAGTACTAACGGAAAAACATTCACACGCACTGCCACGCACTATTACTCACCGAAATGCACCGCCACGCACTGCCATGCATTAGTACTAACGGAAAAACATTCACACGCACTGCCACGCACTATTACTCACCGAAATGCACCGCCACACACTGCCACGCATTAGTACTAACGGAAAAACATTCACACGCACTGCCACGCACTATTACTCACCGAAATGCACCGCCACACACTGCCACGCATTAGTACTAACGGAAAAACATTCACACGCACTGCCACGCACTAATACTCACTGAAATGTTACCGCCACACACTCACACACTGCTACACATTATCATTCACCATCACATACCGCCACCTACCGTTACGTGCTGCCATGCATCAACAACCATTGTTGCGCACTCAGGATTGCAGTGCGTGTTTCTGTGCGTGTCACCATGTAGGAGAACACTGCGCGCTGATAGGCGTGTCACCATGGACTCTGCTCCGCTGTCTTCTGTACAGGCCTTGAAAAGCTCTCTGTGTCTCCTCCCACGCGTAGCCTTTGCTTGAACAAAAGCGTGTCTCTTTGAAGGTCTATCCTTATGAGATGCTCACGGTCACCAGCAGAGGGCGAGCTAAGCTACCTAGGGATGTGGATAGAACAAGACTAGAGGTAATGAGCCTGTGGACCTGCTCTTTTCATCACCTTCAGTAGCATCACCACTGTCAGCATGTCCCATCACTACCTTCTGCTTTATCTCTCTCCAGCGCCACCTGGCTCCAGAACTCTTTTTTGAGATCTTTGGGATGGAGATTGAGGAGTTTGACAGACTGCCCCTCTGGAAACGTAATGAGATGAAGAAGAAGGCCAACCTCTTCTGACCACGGGAGCGTGCATGTTTTCACCAACGAGCCCATCCGTCACTCCCATGTAATATACATGTAGTCATCTGCTCTCTTATTCTGACATTAATATGCAAAAACAGACACGGAATAAACATGTTCGCTTCAAATTGCAAGTTACCCCTGGATTTATCAGACAGAGCTGTATTACACTGGGTGTAAAGGGGTAAAAGTGTAACCATGTGTTCTTGGAAAAGGAGGGAGCCGGTGGCTGAAGTGGCAGCCGCCCTTCCTCCCATCTGCTGGTCCTGATGCGCCCCGCCTGCACCTTTGGACTCCCAGACCCGCGTCCTCCATGACTTGCTGCTGCACCAGTAAAAGGAGCTTTATTAGTTCGACCTGCAGGCATCGGTGGGGTGTCCCAGTAAACATGTCCTGAACAGGAAGGTGGAGACACAGCGTGGTCCTCATTAGCTCTTAATGAAGACCTCTGTCGGTGGCCATTCACTTAGAGCAGAAGGATGAAACGCTTCCTGGTGCGTCGTGGGTAATGAAAGGCTTTGCTTTATTGTCAAAGATGTCTTCAAGGGCAGCTACGTCATGCTCTGGAGAACCTAGAACCAGCCTAGAATTTTGCAGATGCGGCTTTGCCTTAACCTGACCCGTGTTGGGTTTCCAGTTAAAAAGGGGAATTTTCTTCACAGTATGTATTTTACTTCAGGCTCACATTATGTTAAACTATTAGCAAGCAGACCCCACCTTTAGCGCATTTCCTCACTCCACTTTTAGTGATTGATTGCATTTCAGAGCCCAGACCACTAGGGGGTGAGCATGCTCCTTGCTTACCATGGTTTGCTCTCAGCCCTTCCAGCCGTCCTGCAGAAGGTACAGCCTTGTTGCATCATTTTCTTCCTTGGCGTCATTGTTAAGCCACTCCTGTTTTGGTTCATTATGGCCGCATATCCTATGAGCTCCCCCCCTAGTATAAGCAAAGAACTACATTTGATATTACTGTTTTTGTAATAGCACCTGAAACTGCCATTTTCTGAAACCAAAACACATCACTTCCCATGATTACTCAAGAGCTGCAGCTTCCCCTGGGCTCCACATCCAAACTACTCCAGTGAAGCCATTGGCACTGCAGGCCGTCGGCGCTACGGCCCGTCACTACTACAGTCTGTTAATGCTGTAGCCCATCAGTACCGCAGTCTGTCAGTGCTGTAGCCCGTCACTACTAGTCTGTTAATGCGGTAGACCATCAGTACTGCAGTCTGCCAGTGCTATAGCCCATCAGTACCACAGTCTGTCAGTGCTGTAGCCCATCACTACTACAGTCTGTTAATGCTGTAGCCCATCAGTACCGCAGTCTGTCAGTGCTGTAGCCCATCACTACTGCAGTCTGTTAATGCGGTAGACCATCAGTACCGCAGTCTGCCAGTGCTATAGCCCATCAGTACCTCAGTCTGTCAGTGCTGTAGCCCATCAGTACCGCAGTCTGTCAGTGCTGTAGCCCATCAGTACCCCTGTCAGGCAGTGCTGTAGCCCATCAGTACCGCAGTCTGTCAGTACTGTAGCCCATCAGTACCCCTGTCTGGCAGTGCTGTAGCCCATCAGTACCGCAGTCTGTCAGTGCTGTAGCCCATCAGTACCGCAGTCTGTCAGTGCTGTAGCCCATCAGTACCCCTGTCTGGCAGTGCTGTAGCCCATCAGCACCGCAGTCTGTCAGTACTGTAGCCCATCAGTACCGCAGTCTGTCAGTGCTGCGGCCTGTTGGTGCTGAAGCATTTGCTGTAGTTTTGCATAAAACATAGAATAGCAGATAATGTAATCTGTTCCTTCAATGCCACTTTTGGTTGGAGCCCTTTATACAGTTGTATACAAACAATATTATTTTGCCCTAAGAGCAGAGTTCTTTGGAATTTCACTTAAAAAATGAGGCTGTATCATTGGACCGTTGTAACCCAGGTTTCCCACAAAGTCAAGACATGAAAACAAAAAAGTTTTGATAAATATATGATACCAAATGTTGTCTTTTGGAAGAGAGACTTTAATGATGTAACAGTGATACTGAAAAATAAAATGCAGTAATTCACAGTTTGGGAGCTGACCTGGTGTGTCGGTGGGGGTCCGCGTGTTGCATTTCTGTGCCGCTGTTACACTTTCGAACCTCAGACAGGTCTCGCACCGCCTACACACTACCTACACATTGCCTGCACGCAGTTTACACAATACGGACACACAGCCTAAACGCTACCTACACAGCCCCTTACATTTAATTTGGTGCTGACTGGGGGGTTGTTTTGTTAAAAGGGATTCGGGGGAGTTTCAGCTTGTTAAAAGAACACAGGGAGGAGCTGGTTCCAGCATCCATGCCTGCCGGTCATGGCAGGACAGCAGCATTCCATCCCCGCCGAGTCCCCAGCGCGGAGGGCTGAGCAGGGCTCTGGGAGTCGGAGAAGGTCCAGCTCCCCTGCCCATCATGCCCGCACCCTGACGTCCGAGCGACGGCCCACCGGCATTCCATCCGCGGCTCATCCATGTTGCAGGGGGGTGGCTGTGCCTGCAGGTGGCGCTGTCTCTGAGGTCCTCGATGGGCTCCACATGCTCCCCACTTAGCAGAAGATGCCTGTCCGTTTCTCAGACGACATACCCATCATTGGAAAGTCCCCTGCAGATGTATCTTTGTCAAGTAAACTGCTGTCCGCTGTGTGTGTATGTATGTATGTGTGAGTGTGTGTGTGTATGTATGTATGTGTGAGTGTGTGTGTATGTATGTATGTGTGAGTGTGTGTGTGTATGTATGTGTGAATGTGTATGTATGTATGTGTGAGTGTGTGTATGTATGTGTGAGTGTGTGTGTGTATGTATGTATGTGTGAGTGTGTGTGTGTGTGTATGTATGTATGTGTGAGTGTGTGTGTGTATGTATGTGTAAATGTGTATGTATGTATGTGTGAGTGTGTGTGTGTATGTATGTGTGAATGTGTATGTATGTATGTGTGAGTGTGTGCATGTATGTGTGAATGTGCATATGTGGGTGTATCTGTCCGTTCATTTTTGTAATTATTGCACTGTGGGGACCAGATTTCCCCCACCATATCATAAAAACCTGTAGCTTTTTTACCTTGTGGGGACATTTTTTTAGTCCTCGCAAGAATAAATGTTGCTCCTTAATCCAACACATAATGGAACCAACTATTGTTAATGGTCCATCTCTGACAAAGGCTGGCTCTGTAAAGATTGTCATTTCTTTTAGCTGGACGACCAACAAAGGGGAACTGAGGAGCACATTGAGGATAAGGCCCCCCGGAGAGATACTTAACCCTGTAATATACCCTGCTGCCTGACACACTCACCCAAGAATAAAACAGATTGATCTTTAGTATCATTGTTTTTTTTTAAAAAAAAGGAATGAAAGCTATAAAAAGTGAAAGAACAAATGTAGACATACTGTACATATGAACAAACATAAGAGTGAGGTACTGCAGATTCATCCATCCATCCATCCATTTTCCAAACTGCTTATCCTACTGGGTCGCGGGGGCATCCGGAGCCTATCCTGGAAGCAACGGGCACGAGGCAGGGAACAACCCTGGATGGGGGGCCAGCCCATCGCAAGGCACACTCACACACCAACCACTCACACATGCACACCTACGGACAATTTGGCAACTCCAATCAGCCTCAGCATGTTTTTGGACTGTGGGGGGAAACCGGAGTACCTGGAGGAAACCCCAGGACGACACGGGGAGAACATGGAAACTCCACACACATGAAACCAGGCGGAGACCAGAACCCAGGTCCTAGAGGTGTGAGGCAACAGTGCTAACCACTGCACCACCATGCTGCCCCCGGTACTGCCGATACTGTTGCAAAATGATAACAAAATAAGAGTGACTGGGAGTAATGACCTTCCAGTCCTTGGGGGAGGAAGGGTTATGCATTTAACTGCCTGTAGAAAGAAGCTGTTTATTTAAATCTGATTTGGTCCTAAATGTTATGTATCTTTTATCGTTTTCATGGGGCGGTGTGGAGAACAGGTGATACTCAGGGTGGGTGAGATCCTTCCAAAGGCTTTCTTTGAAGTCAGTTGAAGTAAATATCTCTGGGGGGGGGGGGCACTCTGCTGCAGGTCCTTCCTGTTCTCTTCTGTGCTGCTGGTGAACCGTACAGTGCAGCAGTAGGTCAGGAGGCTCCATATTGTGGACAGTTAGAAGTTGGTCTGCAGGTGATGATGGGGGTGGAAGTTGCCATCACTTCCTTAGGAAGTAAAGCCACTGTTCCTTCCTCACCTGATGGCAGATGTGTGTGGTCCAGGTGAGGACATCTGAGATGGGCACACCCAGAAGCTTAAAGCTCCCCACACTCTCCACTTCCTCCCCATCGATGCAAAAGGCAGTGTGCTCTGTGTACTCTGATTTCCTGAGGTCTGCATATTTTTTTTTGTTTTTGTAGTGTTTATGTCCAGGTTATTGTGACAGCACCATTCTGCCAGATGTTGAACCTCAATATTGTTAAATATTAGTGCTACTAAGCTGGTGTCAAATTTGACTTTAGTGTTGAATGGGGGAGTGGTCATGAGTGTCTGACACACTCCCCCCGCTGCCTGACACACTCCCCCCGCTGCCTGACACACTCCCCCCGCTGCCTGACACACTCACCTTGCTATCCAGCACACTTTCTCGGCTAGCCACCTCTAACCCACTTTCCGGGTAAACATCTCGTGAACCACAACAGCACCTCACACTTCCTTGCGTCTTTTTGTCTGAGAAGAACACCCCCTTTCTTGTAACTGGATGGATTTAGACCTGTGCGGCTGACAGGACGTGTCTGAAGGGCACTGTGCTCTTAGTGCACCGATGGGGGCCTGCTGGGGCTGTTAGCTCACTTTCGAAACACGGCGCTTGTTTGTGTTTCAGTCTCTTGCTTCCCCTGAATGATGGCAGGGATGGAGTAAACAGATGTGCCCCCCCCACACTGCCTCTGCATCCCACCCCCATACCCGGCACATAAACTGTGCACATCTCCAAGCCCTTACATTTGACATTTCCTACTAGTAATCCAAACACTGCTCACAGTTAATTATTTTTGCTGAGTGCTACTCTCTGTTTTTATAAAAGGCTTGTAAGGGAAAAAAGAGAGTTCTGCTGTCCCAGGGGAGATGGAAGGTCAGTGCTGGGGGACGTGTGACCGTATGGAAGCTATTTCTGACCACTGCCCCTGTAAGTACGTAGGAAAGAGGAATTCTCACACAGGACGACAGATGGGGGGGGGGGCACATCTGTCCTGGGAATACCACCTGGGCTTCTTCAGTGTCTCCTGCCATCTGAAAGCCGGAGGGTGTTCGGTTTTCTTGTCAAAGGTGCCTCAGCCAGTCAGGGCTGGATGCATTTTCACGGTTTGCTTTACTGACATTGTTTCCACTTTCCGGTTTTTTAAGGACACATTTACCTACAAGCTCATAACAAAGGTTAAGCCAAGGTTTTGTGGGTCAGTTTCAGACTCATTAAAAGAAACATTTTAGAACAGACACTTAAGAGGTTAATTTTACCCAGTATTAAGTTACAGTTGAAGAAAACATGCTGAAACTTCAGGTTCCCTGGCTGGTTTTATCCTCCCTCAATCATCTCCTCAGGTGACATTCTCATCATCAGACATGCCTGTGTAGAAACAGACAATGGGACAGTATTTTTATTCATGTAATTCAAGGTAAGGCGACGTTATGTGCCAATAAACGACGCCAAGGCGCTATGACTTTTCGTGTTCCACAAAGACGCGGCTTTCTGATTTCCCTGAAGCATACAACCTGCGCGTCAGCGCTTCGTGATCAGTCCGTTTGAGCAGGGGGTTCAGTGCCCGCGGTACCCTCCGCTTTGCGCTGTACCGTGAAGCAGAGTCGGCTCCGGCTTCTCCTGCCCTGCCCTCCCCGCCCCGGCTGCATTCTTACCGTGTTTTCTCAAGCTCGAGGCCCTCCCTAGGGTCATTCACTGCGGAGCGAAGACATGCACTTTTTGGCAGAGGCCGATAAGGGGCTGATTTCTGGGAATATCGGTCTTTCCCATTTAAATCAAACAATTAAAGCACTATAAAAGCTACAGGCTGAAGATGTTACTGTCTTCTTTTAATATGATCCTCTTCTACACCCTTTCCGCCCTTTAAAATATTTAGTTTCCCAGAATTTGCCAGTAAATCTGTAAAAAGAAAAAAAAACTGCTGTAAACGTCGGTCTTTACTATGCAGGAGGCAAATAAGCGAAAATTTATGACTTCATATTCAGACTATTACTGGTGAAGACGTGGGCTGATTTAGGCAGAGATGAAATAAAGCAGTTTATCCCACTCACCCTTTTTAAAAGTGCGCTGCAGCTCTCGGGCGAAGTGATAACTTTCCCGAGGAGCGGCGCGGAACAGGTCCGCCGGATGCGGTGGGAATGACGCCGGGCGGAGCCTGAAGTCAGCCTGAAGCGCCGGGGCGGCTTTCAGAGAGCGGGGGCTCTTAGCAAAGGCTGCTCTGCTCCGCTTTGACGCACTCCCGGCATCTTGGGCAGGAGAAGGCGAAGAAAAGCACTGAAAGAGACTGGAGTAAGAAGGTCTCCTTCGTGCTCTGAGACATGGAGAAGAATAAAGGTATGACAGCTCTGCCAAAGACTCTCGGCCAAGTAACCGACGCTATTTCTGATGTTGGTAGAGAAAGTCGCGCACTGTTTCAATAAAGGATTTAATTATCATTCCGTTAATTGCAAGCGTGGGTCTGGAGCGAAGTTTTCGCTTTTAAAGGCATTTCGCGGTGACGCCTAGCATCCCTTCGCCCCGAGAGCTCTGCAAAAGTACGTGACAGGCTTTACATAAATTGTAATTATTCTAGGGTTATGGTATATTAATGTAAGTTGGCGAAGTTCTGTATGGTGAGGGGGGCTGCTGAGCGGGGGAGGGGGGTGTCCCGTTTTTCTGGGAAAGTCGCAGTAGCAGGTCTTCTCGGTCCCCCTTTGAAATCTTGCGCTACGAAACGAGCGGCTTGGCATTTTTAATGATTTACTTTGTGTGGCACGTAAATGCACATATTGCGGGTGGGGATGACCATGAATGTAAGCACGGAGCAGGCAGGGGTGGGCTGGGAAGGGCTGGGGTTGTAAGAATGCTGCGGTTTGACAGCTTGCCAAGCGTTCTAATGAGGCGGGGGTCCGAGGATGTTAGAAGGGTCCCGGAACCAGCAACGAGGGCAGTCTTACCGGGGGGTATAGCACTGCCTGTGGTCGGGCATGTAAGCACTGTCTCTTTAGTACCGTCTGAAAAACGCCTTTGTCCTGCCTTGTCAAGTGCTAGGGAGTAATCGACCCTTTTTTCAAAGTGTTCTACGGGCAGACCGGGGCCATCCCAGACTGATGGCTTATTTTCTCCCAGGAACCCTTTGTGGAGAAGATACAACAGGAAATATTTTGTAAACTTTGTCCTGACAAAGGACAGCTATGTTTTAAGCTGGAACCCCAAACGCTCAGAGAGGTGGCTCCGAGCCAGTATCCTTCACCGTCCAAGAAGAAAAAAAGTCCTCATCCTGACGTTAGAATCAGCTTTTTTGGAAAAGCTTTTCACGGCGTTTAAGCAGAGCACCCACGTCTGTCTAATTGCGTTAGAGTGTTTGTCGGCGCTCCGCCGAGCCGCGCTTTCACAGGCGGCGGGGCGCCCATGTCACCGCTGTCCGCATGTTTATTCATATCCCTGCGATAAAAAATAAACGCGTGTCAGGGCAAAGCCGCCAAACGCTCGTCTCTATTTCTGACTTTTGCTGTTCACCAATAATGCATAAACACGGTAGATATATGGTAGCAATCGGAGAATTTCAGTAATGAAACAATCGTTGCCGACTACGTAATGTGAGAGTGTAGAAGAGGGGGGCGTCTGGCGCAACTAGCCGTGTCCTGTGTGTAGAGAAAGGTCATCTGACCATTCTTTCACTTCACATTCATTCTTCCGCTTTGACAAAGATAAAATTGATCCCACTGCATCTGTCTAACTTACATGTTCATTAAGTGAGGCTTCTTTTAAAGCATCATTTTGTGGCAAAGGAATTCCACACATATTTAGGCACTCGGATAGATCTTCTCTGGCAGATGGTCCGTTTGCTTTGGATCTCCCTGTGGACTTTATCAGTCTTTGCCCTGGATGATGCCGGTGAACGTTGAGCGTCTCAGTTTCTGACAGACTCAGCCTTTCAGATAACCTGTTGGCCCAACTGTGACATGCAGGCAGCCTGCTGTAGCTACAGTGCCACCCTGAGGTCCGGGGCTGGAATTCAGCTTGAGGTGTTGGTGTAGGTGAGTCGATGGTGAGGAAGAGGAAGCCCTGCTGTATCAGGCGCTGCTCAGAGTGACTGTGCCACCGTTCATTAGCTCTGCTCACAGCAAGACCCTTAAGACTGGATCTTTTGCGTCTTCCTGAACAAAGCCAACAACCCGAGCTACTCAGATAAACACTCAGTGTGTCCAATAATGTATAATTACAAGAACAACTGTTTTCGCATCCATCCATAGCCAGTAAGAGCTTATTCAGTCCGTCTCCCAGGAAGCGGATGGGGCTGGCTGCACCTGTCACCCTGCAGCCCCGTCATCAAGCCCCCAGGTCATTCACCCTCTCCGTTAATGTCATGCAACCCTGAGGCACACGATGGTTCCAGTAGAGAGAGAATAAAATTAGAAGTCTTCGACTTTCTGTCACTCAGACCTTTGGCAGACCGGTTCAAACCTGACCAAACTGCCCTTCGTTTAGATCAAAGCCCCTGTAAGCACTGAGGTCTTCTTCATCTTTTCATGCCCATGATCCCGTCCACTAAGCCACCTGCACACTTCGTGGTAATCGTCACATTGGCCGAGTCAGAGAGGAATTCTCACTGCTGTCTCCATGGTGATGGAGTCTGTCTTGTGTGAATGTCCCGTTGGACAGCATCGGCCAAAAAATGCATGTAAAAGGTCCATAAATAAGCTTGTGTGTGTGTGTGTGTGTGTGTGTGTGTGTGTGTACAGTATGTGTGTCTGCCTGTCCTGTTGGGAAGCTGGCTCTCGTGTTGACGTTGGGGAAGAGCCGCCTGAGATATCTGCAGATACTTGACTCGCTGCTCCTACTCACGCTGATATCTGTCCCGTTGCTTGGTACGGAGGGACAGTTTCTTCACTGCTGTACATACAGAGGCAAACCCAGCAGGGGGGGGGCGTCGATCCAACCCGGTCTCATTCCTTAGGGGTTACAGACGGGCCTGAACACGGCCCACGTAGCGATGGAGAGATCGCCTCCCTCAATGCTGCTTTTTGTGTTGAGACAGTCGGGGTCTCTCAGTGCTGGGGGAGGGGGGGGGGGACTATCTCACTTGGCACTGTGAGAGCATTAGCAAGAAGCTATCGCAAACTGCACCACAGGGGGGCGTCGCTCTCTGCAGACCTTCAGTGTTTCCTGAGTCCCCCAGGTGTCTTTGCTGCTCTCAGCTACAGCAGAAATGCCCCTGCTGTACCTTCACTAAGCTGCCACACTGCTTGTCGCTTTAATGGTTCGTGTGACAACCTGCTAATGTTCCCGGGAAATGGTGCCACTGTGCCACGGGCTTGTTTTTTCTTAAGTGTCCTGTTGTTTTTTTTCTCTTAGAAGAGCTCCTGCTTTCCCAAAGAACAGCTGGCAAGCGCAAAAAAAACAGGAATATGTGTTTGGAAACAAACATGCTCAAAGTCTGGCTTCCACTACCTATGTAGGGACCTCTGGGCTTGACAGCCACACCTTCTATCATGAGCTCTGGGTTTGATTACTAGAGCCTGTGCTGTGAATTCTGGATTTGATTACTATTGTCTGTGATGTGAGTTTTGGATTCGATTACTACAGCCTGGGCTGTGAGTTCTGGGTATGATGACTAGAGCCTGTGTTGTGAATTTTATGCTTGATTACCACGGCCTGTGCTGTGAGTTCAGGGTTTGATTAATACAGACTGTGTTGTGAGTTTTTGGGTTTGACTACTGCAGCATATATTCTGAGTTTTGGTTTTAATTTATACAGACTGTGTTTTGAGTTCTGGGTTTGATTAATACAGACTGTGTTTTGAGTTCTGGGTTTGATGGGGTTTTTGCTGCTGCAGATGCCTGGAGCAGCTGAATTAGTCTATGCAGTGGCGCTGCTCTCCCACTGGCTTCATTTCTTCCGGCCTGGTCTTCAAAGGAGGCTTCACCCTGCCACGCTTCCTGGCCTCAGCATTGGGGGCATCTGTTGGGGAGGGAGTTGTAGGCGTTGGAGATGCGGGTCAGGGACAGGCCGCCTGTGGGGGATGTTCATCGGGGAAGCTTGTTAGAGAAACCGTGTGACCGACTTTCACTGCTTGCGCCTGCAACAGTCTGTGTTACCTGCATTAACTGCTTATGATTGCAGCAGTGTGTGTGACTGACTGTGCCTGACTGTGACTGCGACAGTGTGTGTGATTGACACTGTGCCTGACTGTGACTGAGACAGTGTGTGTGACTGACACTGTGCCTGACTGTGACTGCGACAGTGACAGTGTGTGTGACTGACACTACGCCTGACTGTGACTGCGACAGGGACAGTGTGTGTGACTGACACTACGCCTGACTGTGACTGCGACAGGGACAGTGTGTGTGACTGACACTGTGCCTGCCTGAGCCTGATTGTACGTAGCTGCAATGTTTTGAGTGGCACAGAGATGACACATGTGTGCAGCACTTTGATTCAGCTTTGGCTGTGTTTAAATGTGCCCGATAAATAAGCTCAGCTTAGCCTGACCTGACTGAGTGTCACAGTTGCTCTCTGTTGCTGCTGCCTTGACTTGTCTTCATTTGCTGCTTGATACCCAAGTCTGCCTGTTCTGGGAAGTGGTTCTGCTTCCTCTGCGGCTGTCACCTGGCTCTGTAATCGCTCCCATGGTGCATTTCTGTGACTCCCTGCCGCTGTGCGGAGGCGCCTGGTCCTGCGTCCGTCTCTGTGACCACTGTCCACATGGTCAGGTGGTACGAGCCATGAAAAACCATGAAAATATTGTAATTTGATAAAGCAGTTTATTTGTTTGTAAAATGATATGAATAAACGTATCAAGGAGAAACGTTTGTGCAGGTATCCAAGCAGGCGTCTCTTTAGTTTCCAGGCAGGTGGTGCAGTCGCAGTTGGATGTTACTACTAATGTTAAAGGTAAAAACACAAACAGGAATTAGCAACGCCTGATGCTGTATAGCCACTTAAATGGTGTCGCCATGAAAGTGTTGAGATCTGGTGGGACTTCGAAGCACTCAGGGAAAGTTATTGCTGTGTCGTGTCACCCGTAAGACACGGCCTGACGCCGTGAGGCTCTGCCCCGGGCCCCTCGCCTCAAACCCAGACTGCGTCACGTTCAGGAAAAATCCACTACTGGAGTCTCCAGCCGCCATTTACATGGCACTCAGACAATGTGTGCGGCACTGCTATATAACTGAACTCAAAGGATCAGCGTCCTTGCATTAATGTCAGAGACGTAACGTTTATTTTAATGTGCAAGCCTGAGGCGTTCATTTCCCAAACCCTGTTTCATGAGTTACACACACGTAAGACTGAAACTGAATCTCCAGTCCATGAGGATGTGGTTCACTCTTCTCATGCCAGTAGAACTCGCCAAAAAAGCATCACTATGTATGAAGCACTATCTGACTTTTGGTTTGTGCTTTGATGTGCGCACGGCTCCCCAGGCTGGAATCGGCCTTCTGTGTGAGGGTGACCTATCTGAGGATGCTCAGGTGGTCGTGTGTCATCGGCATGTAGAACCAGCTGGGGCCGTCAGGGCTGTGATGTGGGGGTGTCCCTGACCCAGGTCGGCCAGACGAGCCCCTCAGACTGTCAGCTCAGTGATGGGGGTGTCGTGTGTCCAGCGTGACTATTCTGGTGCAGGGTGGCGGGCGGCCCCCTGTCCCCAGCTGGGAACACTAGGGGCAGATAAGGTCACCATTAGCTACGCTCATGTGCCGGCAGGAGGTGAGAGGGCAAAGTGGCGGGATTCGCCGGCAGGACCCCTCGTCCTGCTGTCACATCTTTCCCTAGAAGCGCGGAGGGGCAAAGAGTTTGGTATTTAAAGCTGATCGGCCCGAAGGCATCTGGGCTGTTTAATCCCAGCGGATGCGGGGGGGGGGGGACTGGCCCTAGATCAGAGAGTTGGGAGGGGCTCACACAGACCCCTGAACACATTTCCCTTGACTGGGCCATGACTGTGGGGATGGAGGGTCCCTATGACCCTGCCAAGGCCCTTGGTTGTGGGAGGCCACGTCCTGATGGAGACCAGCGTGGGGGGCAGTTCCAGTCTGAGGCCTTTACACCTTTATAACACAGGGCACACTTTGCTGGACCTTTACTACAACCTGAGAGGTACCAGGATGGAACATTCAGAAAAGAGACACAATGGTTCCTGGAATGTTCCGGCCTTCCTAATGTCGCACACGTATAACAACCTCAGATTCCTCTGGACTGTTTTCATCCATTTCAGTTTTCTTTGTTTGTGGTCTGTATGCATGTTTTTTGTGTGTAAATCCCAAATCTGCCACCCACGTCTTAACTCCTCTCATGCTCACCTGCTTTGTACGCACATCGCAACCACGGCGGTACACTGCATCTATTCAACTGCTCTGCATACATGTGACGGTACACTACATCTATTCAGCTGCTCTGCATGCATGTGACGGTACACTGCATCTATTCAGCTGCTCCGCATGCATGTGACGGTACACTGCATCTATTCAGCTGCTCCGCATGCATGTGACGGCACACTGCATCTATTCAGCTGCTCCGCATGCATGTGACGGTACACTGCATCTATTCAGCTGCTCCGCATGCATGTGAC
>JABFDZ020000045.1:784956-796016 GCA_019775955.2 Pollimyrus isidori | reverse complement strand
AAAGCTGGGGTCCACCCAAATGCAAACCCGCCGTTGGCCACCAGGATTCTACTCGGCCCGGCGCAGCCCCCCCCCCCCCCCCCCAGCAGTCGCAGGATCATGTGACCGCTAGTCAGGTGACCTCACCGTGAAGTGAGCATGACTTGGCTCCATATAAATAAAGCGCATGCACAAAGACTGCAGCCTCCAGAACACCTCCCAGTCTGAAGGGCTCTTTTGCATTCTGTACCATTAGACACAAAATCTAATAGATACGACATGTTCTTCTAAACAGCTGGCGATGAACCCCATTCTCCTGTGAGCGGAGCCTCCTGGGCTCCCCAGCCTCACCAGTGGGTCCCTCTCGCCCCCGACCAGGTTCCTGACGGCCCCATCCACGGTGGACACGGTGCGCAGGCTGCTGCTCTCGCTGTCTGCTACAAACAGGCAGGCGAAGGGCGCGTCCGGCCCGACAGCCAGGCCTGAGGGCTGCGCGAAGCCCGCCTTGTGGGGATAGGCGTTGTTGCGGTTCTCCTCGCTGCCGCTGCCGGCGAACCGCACGCACGTGCCCTTGGGGCATTCCCTGGGCAAGGGAATCACAGGGAGCAGTTCAGGGCCCCAAAATGCACCGAGCCGGGCCGCCGCCGACGCGCTCGCCTGCCACCCCAGCCACCCACCTGCCTTTAGGCAGCTTCCCGTCCTCCAGGAACAGCGCCCACAGCTGGTGAGTGCCGGCCATTGCGATCCAGAGGACTCCATCTTCCGGGCCACCTGGAAGCAGGAACACACACACACAGGGTTCATTAAAGGAGGCTGCAGCGCGGCTGACCCGCAGGCGGGCAGCGTGGGCAGACCAGTAGGTGGTGCGGGTGACCCGCAGGCGGCACAGCCCAACGTACCACAGATCACAAGCAGCACTTACCAGCAGTGCCCAGGGCCAGGTCCCAGGGCGAGCTGATAGGCTGCTGGGGGCCAAAGCCCCCCCCTTCCTTGTCTGTGCCCTGCACCCCCACACCAGCCAGAGTGCTAACCTTCCCCTCCAGGAGATCGATCTGGATGGGGGGCAGAACAACCGATGGCACAGACACACACAGCATAATTGTCTCTTCACTGCAGGGAGCTGGGGGTGCTGAGGTATGGATTATTAATGGCGATTTTAATGGCGAATCAGCAGCTTGGTCAAGGGTGGTCAGGAACACAGTGAGGGGGCCACTGACCTTTCGGATGAGGTGATTCTCGGTGTCAGCGACGAAGACCACGTCTCCCTTAAAGGCGACGCCCTGGGGGGAGCTGAACAAGGCCTCTGACACATCCCCGTCTCTCCACCCGCTCACCCGCCCTGGCACGTGACAGACAGCGTTACGCGGAAACACCTGAGTAGTCAGATGATCTACAGGCCAGGGGGGGCATAGATCCACTCAAACCATCCATGCACATTTTCTATGGCAGGAGTGGAGACATCTTACCCCCCACAGAGTGAAGCACGTATCCTTGGCTGGAGAGAACGAGGACCCTGTGGTGCTTGGTGTCCGCCACCGCCAGCCGTCGCCCCTCAGGGTCCGTCGCCACCTTCCCTGGGAAGGCCAGAGCAGAGGGGGGAGTGCTGTCCCGGCATAGCTTCTCCTGCAGAGCGGCGCCAGGCCGCAGCTGCCCGGCTTGGCCATAGTGTCGCAGAGAGGCCTGGGCGAACAGGAAGAGGCGATCGCGGTGTCCCTCGCCTACCAGGGAGAAGAGCAGGTTTCCTCGTGGGCCGAGCAGCACCAGGGTGGGCCAGCAGGACACCTCGATGGCCTGCCAGAGGCGGGCGTGCGCGTCGTTCACGACGGGGTGCCCGATAGCGTGCCGCAGTACGGCACTCCGCACGCTGGCTGCTTCTCGCTCGTGCGGGAACTTCGCAGAGTGGACACCCACCACCAGCAGGCCGTCTGCAGGGGAGGGGGGGGGGGACATGGGTCAGGACAACGGACAGTCCAAAACGAGGCTTCCGGAACCAGGCCGCGTGTGGGTTGGGGTGTTAAGCAAGGCATGAGGGTCCTGTGTACCTTCACGCGGCTGGCAGACAGACAGACAGACAGACAGCCGGCTCAGTCACCCTCAAACCAGGGACACGCCCCTCCTCCCTAGGTCACATGGACAACCTAAATAACCAATCAGCACTGAGGAAGAGCCAGGCCCAGCAGGGGAGCTTCACAAGGGGACAGGTATCAGTGAGTGCCAGTGATATTAGCTGGAGGAGAGCAGAGCGCCGACGCAGCACGCCGGCCCTGGAGCGTCACTGACGTACTTCAGCTGGCCTAATTTCCTTTTTTATACGCCTGGCAAATCGGAAGCGGGTCAGGCTGCGCTGTTACTAACAGGGCAGGCCGGGGGGGTGGGTGTTCACGCAGCTGCTGTACCCCCCAAATGGCGCTGGGCCTCACCAAGCCCTCGGCACATTGCTCCATTTAAAAGTCTCCCTGAGGTTTTTGTTAATGTAAACTGAAGGAGTTTGGCTTTTTCACACCGGTTTGTGCTTCCCATCAGCCATCACCTTTAGGCGGGAGAAATCATCCACAAAGTCAGACAGAAACCTAGTGGTTGCTGGGCCTCTCCATCTCCCCCCCCCCAGGTTAAAGAGCAGCAGCAAGACAAGCTGAAATGCCAGAAAGCCAAGGTGACTTAGCAGAAGCAGTCTGAACTGGCCTAATTCAGACCTAAATCTCACTGGGATTTTGTGGTAGAACCTAGAATGCAACATCGGAACTTAAGCTCAAAGCTTTTTTGCATTGGGGAAGGAGGGGAGGTCAAAATGACCCAATCCTGGGACCGGAGATTAGGTTCCAAAAATAAAAGGTGCGGCTGGATGCTTGGTGAGGCCCAAAATCACATTTCAGGCAGAGTGCGTCACACACGGCAGACAGGACACAGTCCAGTGGCTGATGTGATGAAGGAGATACGTGGGGTATATCTGAGCAGGGTTTCAGTTAGGTTAGTCAGGTAGAGCTCCTCTAACATGCAACAAAAGACACTCAACAACTGAAAGGTTATATTATTCCATGAAAGCACATGGTAAAGTTCCCAGACCGAGACACACACACCTGCTATCCAAGACAGCACACCAAATTTCCTTCAGAATTAATAAATTATCTGTCTATATGAATTGTTGTGCACTGCTGCTCAATGACAGAATTCTGGCAAACATAATAATCTGGTTCAATTGAGAGCATCAAATTATACACCAATGTGTGAATATGTAGCAAAACTGTGCACAGTGTACAAAACAGTGGGTTAAATAACCAGAGAATGGGAGAGAAGCAGAATCTCCAGGCAGCTGGTCTTGTTCATACTTTCAGAACCGCGGACAAAGGTGCCAAACAGTCCAGCACCATCCCGATGCCACAGCATCACAGCCGGCAGGACACGTCATGCTGACCCATCGCCCGTAAACAATCAAGTGACCACACCCCTGTTCGACCACAGGGGCAAGGATAGCCTGATCCAACCCTTCATTCTGAATACCCGGTGGAATGTACCAAAGGCACTGCCAGGGGTTAAGAATGAGGGCGCGGCCCTGATAATGTTGTTGGATGGCCGGCAGGCACAGGACGCTGCGCAGCGGAGATAGTGTCAGCAGGGATGTGCTAAATTAAGGCACCGGGGGCTATTTTAAGTCCCCCCCACTTTGTCCTCATGGAAATAAAGGCACCCTGTGGGGGCCCAGAGTCACACAGGAGCTGAACACATTAATGCAGCTTAAAAGCATCATGGGACAAACCTCGATAACCCTGCAACTGGGGACCGTCAGCCACACGCCTTATCGGGCCACTCAATGCACCCCCCCAGCCCAAGAGTATGACAGGGGGCTAATTAACCCAACAGCAACCAAACTACGCTGCAAAAGTAAAAAAAGCCCCTGTTAAGATTGTTATATTTACTGTGATCCTCAGTGACACAGATACTCGTGCCCATGCATGTACATGAGAATGCAACGAAGGGGGGGGGGGGGGGGGGGTCGAGGTCACCCAGATGGGAGCAGGCCGGCAGAGCAGCGGGGGCCCGTCCCACGTTGGCAGGAAGCAAGCCCAAAACGGGCCATGCAGACTGAAGGCGGCCCCAGCAGAGCCACCTCTCCCCTCCCATTCACAAGAGCAGCCTCTCAGACCTGGTGTGTAGCAGTGCCCCGTCCCAGACCCACAGCAACTCTCACACCTTCCACAGTGTGGCGCCGCTCTAGCTCCTGCAGGTCCGGCAGCACATGCATGCAGTTGATGCAGCAGAAGGTGAAGAAATCGAGCACCACCACTTTCCCAGCAAGGTCTGCAGCCAGGGAGAGAGCACCCTTCGTGTTCAGCCACTCCAGGCCTGCAACAGGAGAGGTAGCTTCAGTGATGGCTTCATTGTTCGGAAGCACAAATAATAAGCAAGAAGACTGCAATGTAAGGATCAATGGACAACAGGGATCCAGCAGCTATGCTGCCTGGACCCTTAATAAACAACAAAAGTGGTGATGCAGTGGGGATACAGGTGACCGTATCCAGTCTAGCTCATCAAGCACACAAACAGCAAACAATGTACAATGACCATATACTGTACAGCACTATCAGCAGAGGTGGGTAGTTCAGATCTAGAGAATAAAAATGCAGACCAAACAACATACTAGTGGAGTACTCTGTGACTCACTCTTCATACTCAGTACTTTAACTCCTTGGACCTGAATTACCCACCTCTGACTATGGGGCTGAAGCGCAACACATCCACATATAGTTACCTATTTGTAATACACTGTTAGCTTGTGACATGTTAAAGCTGCGACCCAAGACATTGCCCCCGTTCGGTTTAGACTTTAGTCTGGTAATAGTCTGTTACGAACCATTCTCTCATGAGAAGCGCTAGAAAGGTACCAGCAACTGCGCAGACTGTTCAGCTTTTACTCTGAAGCAGTGAAACGGCAACAGGTCAGTGCCGCTTCCTGCGTAGCCCGGCCCGCCTCACTACACTCGCCTTCTTCAAAGTCGGGGATTGTCAGGTCCTTTTCACTGTCGTCGATTTTTTTCAGATACTGAAGCACAAGCTCCATTTGTTCCTCTGGGGATATGGCATCCTCCAGGGCGTAGTCCAGTTGGCTTTGCACCGGCAGCAGATCTGTGATGGTACTGTGAGTCGCCATCTTTCAGACAGCAATGCGAAGCGGGGTAAAAGCACCGTCTCGTCCGCTCACGGAAGATTCGTCAGCAGGACTTGATACTTAGATTGTAATTGGCTTTAACATTAAACGATTTAAGGAAAGTAATGTAAATAATTTAAGGCCTCGTTCCTTGTACCTTGACCCTGTTAGGGTTTTCTGTGTAAAAGTAATCGGTAGTAATGTGTGGAATCGGCCGTCGCCGTTTCGGCGATAGCATAGTTGCCGATTTGGCGGTAAGTCTGTCAGTTCTCAAATCGGAGCGTGGAAGCTAATTCTCAGAGTAAACCTTGGAGTTTGTTTGCGTATGATCGTGTTTGACCACATCTTTCTATTTCGAAGGTTTCCTGACACGTAATGTATTAGTACTTGCTGTATCTTTAAAAATGACTCTTTTCAGGGAAGTATGAAGCCTGTAGCTGCAGCTGGCTAAGCTGCTAACGCTAACATGTAAACTGCAGCTGTTAGCAGTCATTTGGCACGCAGATGCTTGCGTGCGCACACATAGCGGTGGAGATTCGTTTCCAGATGTGTGCATGTAGCGTAAAGGGATTTACGACACAAACGTGTAAGTGCTGTGATTTTTTTGGTGGCTGAAATGCCCGAGAGCGACTCTGAAGATGACATCTGGGAATACAAACCTCTCTGCAAAACCAGGAGGCCGAAGAAGCGGCCGACCTCCAATCACTGCGCGCCGTCCAGGGGGGCGACCCGAGGCCATGCTTCGGGCTGCGCGGCGTCCCCTGCTGACGTCTGCCCGAGCTGCCAGATGCCTTTCCGCATCCTATTGGGCCAGTCGCCTCAGTGGCATGTCTCCGAGTGCCTGGAAGTCAGCGGCCCGAAAGACGGTAAGGGGTTTATCAGCAGTGACACACTGATGTGTAGCTAAGGCTAGATGCTGGATAACAGGCTATGCTTAGTCTAAGGATGGCCTATTGGTTAGGGAAGCGCGCTTGTAATTTAAAGATCGCTAGTTTGAATCGCCGGCCAGCAAGGTACCGCCCCCAAACCCTGCTCCTCCAGCTCTGAATTAGCTGCCCTCTGCTATGCCAAATACTGTATTGGTTAAATGCATAGGACACATTTCGTTGTTGTGTACTGTGGTGTGTCAACAATGATTACTGATGACCAAATTATATATTAACAGCCACTTAATGGGATTGACAGCCACTTAATCATTCTCATTGCTCTTTCCACTCCCTACCCCACCTGAACAAGCAGAATGTCCCGATGGCCTCCGCTGTTCCTCCACCATTCCGAGCCACTACAGGAAGTACAGCCACTCACAGCTGGCCCAGTGCCGTGCAGCTGGTGATGAGGGCGTGGCCAGCCTGGGGGAACTCCTGGAGGATGTGCCCAGCACCTCCAGCCCGGCCCCCTCCCCCAGCAAGCAGTCCAGGCCAGACCTGCCTCATGCCTCCTCCAATGTCCTGATGTGCCTTCGGTCCCCCACTGTGAAGGACATCCAAAAAAAGAAGGGCTGGTCCCCGTCTGTCAGGGGTGGGAAGGCAGCCTCCCGCCAGGGCAGAGATTCCTCTACTCCTTCTAAGGCCAGCAGGGCTCTGGTGGTCACACCGTCCTCATTGGAATCTGCCCACCATTCCAGTAGCAGCGATGGCATCTCCTACTCCCCCATCTCCTCTTTGCCCACGGAGCTCAAGGTGGTGTCCTCCAGGAAAGTGCTGTTTAGCAGCGATATGACAGGAGTGAAGGATGAGATCGAGGATCCCCTGATGCAGTGCTGCAGTGGGGATGAGCAGCAGGAGCAGGACAGCAAAGTGTTAGCAGAGCCTCACCTGCAGGACCAGGGAAGGCTCGTCAGCTCATTAACACCTGCTAATTACCTGCCTGCTGCTGCGACAGATGCCGGTTCAGATGAGTCCAATGCTCCTGTTCTAAATTTAAAGGAGGAAGGCGTGGTGTCCGAGGACCCTGATTGGCGCTCTCCTCAAAGCCTGGTGTTGGAAAACCTGCGCGACCATTTGTTGAGCGGAGCTCAGTGGAGCAGTCAGGACGACGGCGGCGAAGAAGCACTTGACCTCCCCCAGGGGCGGAACCGTATAGGTGACATGGCCCCAAGGAAGACCCAGGGAAAACCAGCTTCCTCCACACTCAAGCAGACGGACATTGGTGTCTTCTTCGGCTTGAAGCCTCTGAAGAAGGACGAACCCAAGCCTCAGCCTGAGGTTACCCCAGCCGTTGAGAATATTCAGCAGGTGACCCCAGTCCTGGCAGGAGGACGGTGTGCTGGGAACAGGAGGAAGAGGAAAGCCTCTCGTTCTGTGGGTGATCCGGATGCAGCAGCCCCGGCAGCTGAGGGTGACACTGTACCTATGGCAAAGGCCGACAGAGCCCAGAGACCCTGGAGGAAGAGGTGGGCTCGAGGAAGAGCCAGTGATGACACAGAGCGGGTGAAACGCTGCCCTTTCTACAAGAAGATCCCAGGTTGGGTCCGTATGTGTGTGTTCTTATTAGCACTTGCTATAGTATCTCAGCATGGCTGAGGGCCCCTGAGCTGTGGCATTGGTGGGGTGATCTCTGCTGTGCTCTGCCTCTTCCCCAGTAGATCTGTATTTATTGGCTTCTGAGTGTAGGATAGGAACTAGATGATCCAGAGCTTGTGATACCACAATTTTGAAGCTCATGTCTTGGTGACTGCAGCAGCTAAGGTGTTGGCAGCATTAGATCGATCAGACAGTCACTTCCCATATATGGGGCGAATGGAAACCTGAGAAAATGGTTCCCTGAAACGTGTTGGTGTTCTGGCCCCATGTTGCTTCAGTTTATGCAAACTGACTTATTTGTGGGGGAGGCTGGATTGAGTTTAATAAGCATTAAAATAATTCTAATGGTGGTTTGTCTTTGGGTGTAGGCACTGGCTTCGTAGTAGATGCCTTCCAGTACGGGCTGATAGATGGCATCACCTGCTACTTCCTTTCCCATTTTCACTCTGACCACTATGGCGGACTCACAAAGGACTCCAGGCTGCCCATCTACTGCAACAAGGTAGGCAATGACCCGGTCCCCGCTGAGATGCCTGCAGATCGGAGCTGACGGTCCACTAGCTTGTGGCGTTGAGTGTCCTCTGACGATCATCCGTCGTCCGGTCACCGCTCGGCACTCCTACGGTTGAGTGTGTCGCTGCTCTTTGTCACGCACCAGATCACCGGTAACCTGGTGAAGACCAAGCTGCGGGTAGAGGAACAGTACGTTCATGTTCTCCCGATGAACACTGAGGTCTTCGTGGAGGGCGTGCGGGTGCTCCTGCTGGATGCCAACCAGTGAGTACTGCTCACTGCCGTCCCTGTTTGTGTGCATGGACACTCCGTTAGGTAAGCCTGGACCTTCTGAGTTGGTCATCGGCGATCCCAGTTACCTACTTGCTTAATTGTTGCTCTGTTCTCAGCCTGCTCTGCGGTACAGATTCACAGCCCTGCCTCCCACTCACTCTTTCATCTCGCACCTCCCTCCTTTTAGAGCGTCGATCATTTTGACTTTTTTTTTTTTTTTATAGCACTTTTCGTACAAACACAATGCAACACAAAGTGCTTTACATAATGAGAACAGTATCCCTGCCACCCCCACCCATGTACCAAGTAATTAAACGGACTAACACAAATAGATAAAAATAAAATCAATGAAACTCAAGTAAAAGCCTGGCTAAAAAGTGAGCTTTTACGACGTCCCGCGCTGTGGTGACTGCGGTCGTGCTCCGTCTGTGGAGCCGTGTGCACGTCCCGCGGTGACTCTTCCTCCTTCTCAGCTGTCCAGGTGCAGCCATGTTCCTGTTCCTGCTAGCCGACGGACAGAGCATCCTGCACACAGGCGACTTCCGCGCGAACCCGTCTATGGAACGCTACCCGGAGCTGCAAGGCTGCAGGGTGCAGACTGTATATCTGGACACCACGTGAGTGAGTCTGCATGAGTGCTGTGGTCTGTATCTACAGTGTCCTGTGATCCAAACAGCCAGACACAATAATGAGTAATGTGTTTAAGTGCCAGTGAGGTTTCTCTTAATCCCCCCCCCCCCCGTACAGGTACTGCAGTCCAGAGTATGCCTTCCCCCCCCAGCAGGAGGTCATCACATTTGCTGTCAATGTGGCCTTTGAGTATCTGACCCTACATCCCTGCACGCTAGTCGTGTGCGGCACCTACTCTGTGGGTAAAGAGAAGGTATTCCTTGGTGAGTGCTGTGGACTTGGTGGGTGGGGGGGTTTGTGACACCCAGCCAAAGGGGGGGCCCTTGCTTATGTGTGTGTGTGTGGCGCGTGTGCCCGTCCTCCCACAGCGCTGGCAGAGGTGCTTGGCTGTAAGGTTGGCATGTCCCGGGACAAGTCCGTCACCATGAGCTGCCTCGAATCTGAGCAGGTCTCCCGGCTCGTCACCACAGACTGGCGCTCTGCCCGGGTTCATGTGCTGCCCATGGGACAGGTCAACGTCAAGGTCTGTCCTGTCGCTCTCACATGTGCCTGTGGCCTGTTCTACCGCCCACGTGGAAAGGGGAAATGCCATCTGAGTGAAGGACACTGATGTGGGGGGGTCACCACTCTGTTTAGTGGGCTTGTGGCTCCATCTCTTAGTGCTCAGTCTGTCAGGTGCTGTCCTGACTTTCTCTGCTGTTTCCAGGGGCTGCAGACTCACCTCAGGAAGTTCTCTGGGACCTATAATAAAGTTCTGGCCTTCAAGCCCACGGGCTGGACCTTCTCGAGCCAGGCTGCCGGTTTGGAAGACATCCAGCCTGTGGTCAAGGACAACATTACCATCTATGGTGGGAGTGCACTCGATCATTTTTAAGAGTATTTAAAGTGCTACTCTATGGTGCTGCATCTCGAATTGTGCGTGAATAGTCTCAGATCTATGAACCTTCTCCCCTCTCAGAAATCCCCTACAGTGAGCACAGCAGCTGTGCAGAGCTGAAGCGCTTCATCCAGTGGCTGAAGCCAAAGAAGATCATCCCCACCGTGAACGCAGGCAGCTGGGCAAGCCGCAAACCCATGGAGCAGATGTTTAGTGGCTGGATGGCGGAGCTTGTGGCTGGTGGGGGCAGGTCTGGACCTCTGTGAATACTGGCCGAGTGGGTGGGGTTAATCCAGAAATGGGTCGGTGCCGATGTGGGTGAAGCTTAAGCTACAAGGTGGTTCATCTGGTAATGACTCCCATGTAGTGCTAGTGAACCGATGTGTGACACGAGGCCCCCTTGAGGACAGCTGCTGAATGCCTGCATTGGCAGGAAGCTGGGTCTGCTGTTTGTTTGTTTGTTTGTTTTTTAATTGTTTTTAATTGTGCAAGAAGTCTGATGCTGCTGGAATCACAACTGTATTAAAATGGAATTTCCATTAAAGTAAATGGGTTTTATATGTCCCCTTAATGTGTAAACTGTCTAACTCCTCCTGGAACACTAAACACAGTGAGTCTCCTGCTTGCTGCTGTGTGTGTGTGCGTGTGTGTGCACCATGGTGCCATCGTTAATCCCCAGTTCAGGTTGCCAGCCCTGGACTGTGAACCCTCTCCCCAGAGGACCACATGGCTTAAGTGAAATGTTGCTATGGAGATGGACAATGGCTCACTCAATAACTGAGATGCTTTAAGTCCCGTTTCAGTGGCTAAGTGATTAATCCTGAGCATTAATCTGTTCGTGATCCAGATTATGGAAGAAGCTGTGTGATGCACCTTGGCTCAAAGCGCCATTGCTGCCAGATGCTGTCACTTGCTGGTTTTCTTGTAAGGCACAGATGTGGGCCAGATCCCTGCTGACACCGCACCCAGCCCTGCTTCAGATAAAATAGAGTAGTGATGCTTCTTTGGTTCCCATGGGGACCATCTGTTTTTCCCTCCCCCATCTTGTTCTCTATGAGACACAGATTCGTATACAGGTGGGAGCAAGCTTTGGGGTCACAGTGCAGGGTCCAGCTGCGTCCCC